>ML282893.1:572-28338 GCA_005239495.1 Nicotiana undulata | reverse complement strand
GGATCGCTTCAGAGCTGACATGGAGGAATTCATACGCAGTCAACCACCTAATGAGTCGGGCGATCCAATCCATATTTCGGAGGAGGATGTAGAAAGACTATGGATGCAGGCGTTTGGCGGTGCAAAATATGGGAAGGTATACGGGCTTCCTAATAAGAAGTTCCACCGCTATCACTGTGGAATGCAAGGAATAGGAACTTCCTCGCAAGCCGAGCAACTTGATGGGGAGAGCCTCTCCACTATGCGGGAGACTGTGACAAAGCTCACAAGCGAGCTAGAAGCATCCAAGGAACGAGAAAGGCTTAGAGATGCTTAGTACGTTAGCATGCAAGCTCAGTACCAAGGCATGCAAGCTCAGTACCAAGGCATGCAAGCTCAGCTTAAATCTCTCCTAGCTTCTGGAGCTTTTCCGATTCCCCGGTCTCGCGAGTCATCGCCAGAGGCTCAAATTGAACGTGAGCGTTCCTTCCGTCCTCCCCGTGTTAGTTCCTCCCGTCCTCCCCGTGATCGTTCTTCTCGTCCACCACGAAATGACCCTTCTCATTACCGTCTTGATAATGAAGATTCATCAGACGGTGATGATAATGATATAGAATGAAACAATCATTGAGTACTTTTATATACTTTGAACTAGACAATAGAACTTTGGTCCGTTTTGGAATGGGCTTGTAATAAGTGTTAACTTAGTTTTGTTAGTTAAATGTGTTAGTTCTATTGAACTTTATACGTTGTTGGTTTTTAATGTTGGTTTTAATATTGGTTTTAATGTTGTTGTTGTGTTGTTAGTTCGTATTATTGTTGTGTTAGTATTATTGTTGATGTTGTGATTTTATAATGTTGTTGTTGTTGTTGTTGTTGTTGTTGTTGTAATAGGATTTGGTATGCTGGCAGGTGGTGTGGCTGCCAAAATAGGCAGTTTCTGCCAAAATAAAACCCAGAAAAGCGACCAAAGTTGGTCGCTATTGAACCCAGATTTCCATAATAGCGACCAAAGGTGGTCGCTAATTAACCTAGATTTTCAGAATAGCGACCAACTTTGGTCGTTATGTTATTAAAAAATATATTTTTCCTGGACTTTAGCGACCAATTGTGGTCGCTTTGGTTTAAAACAAATTAAAAAAATTATTAAAAAAATTATTTTTTCTGGAAATTAACGACCAATTGTGGTCGCTTGCCATCTCAAGTCAAGTATGACGGCTTGGTACTCTATTTCCGGGCGGGGGGTGAAGGCCATAAGTTTTTTTTATTTAAAACAAATTAAATAAATTAATAAAAAAGCGACCAACTTTGGTCGCTATTTTCCAGATTTTAAAATATTTTATTTTATTTACAGACCAAAGTTGGTCGCTATATTTTGTATAATAATAAATAAATAAATATTATAATTTAAATATAGAGACCAACTTTGGTCGCTAAATTTATATTATTCAAATAATAAAGCGACCAAAGTTGGTCTCTTTTTTTGATACCCGGAATTTTTGGTCAATTTAACAAAGAGACCAAAGTTGGTCGCTAATTAGCGACCAACTTTGGTCTCTATGTTAAAGGGACCGACAAAATAGCGACCAAGCCTGTTTGGACGCATTTTGATCGCTTTTCACTGTTTAGAAACCAACTTTGATCGCTTTTGATGGTCGTTTTTTCCCGAATTTTTAGTAGTAATTTAAACGGTAGAAGTAAACCTTTTACCTTGCCTTGAGCAGGGAATTCATGAAGCAGGATATATAATTAAGTAGATGGGACATTCAAAGTGATATTACATCTGTGAAAGAATGTCCTAGGAATACAATAATGATATCTACATGGATTTAGCCTAGTACCATTATTCAAGTTAAATACATTGAAAGTGGACGTTGCTAGAAGTTGCATGGGATGTTTTTCATGACTATATGTACGTACGGAGTTCTATTCTTCAAGCCTAGTCTTTTAAATTCACACGGGACATTTGTAGGCATTTAAAATTTATTAGAATTAAATCCGTAAAATAATTTGGACTATATTTTAAATTGAAAATATATTAGTTCAAATAAAGTTATCGGGCTAATATAATTGGAGTAGTTATATATGTCCAACAAGTATGGATTAAATAAATAAGTCTTACTCCATTGGGCTAGCCTATTTAATTGGGCTACAAATGATAAGTCCGCTTCATTAAGCCCAAGATTTCATTTTTCTAGAGGCCCAAATTGATGCCCACGTGTCAAATGACTTGGCACGCCAAGTCAAACGGAAGAGCCAATGGGATCGTGCCACATGTCAAAATGACAAGACATGCCAAATCAAATTAAAGGGCCAATAAAATCGCGCAACGTGTGCAAGTGACATGTTCTGGCCAATCAGATGCGGCCATATCACACTTCAATTTGATTGGACGGAAAGAATTTGTTCTTATCACAACTCCTCCCTTCCACAACTATAAATAGGGGTCTTCATGACCCAGAAAAGACACCAGAAGTTATAACAAGAAGCAAGAGAGAGCTTGTGGATCATACGCCGCAAATTTCTCTACAAGTTTCAAGCCTCAAGCAATCAAGTTCAAGTTCAAGAAATCAAGTTCGAGCTTAAGAACGAAGGACAAATCAAGGATCCAGGAGTACGAGTTCAAATCAAAGTTCGTGCTAGTTGAATTCAAGATTATCATTTGTGGAAAAAAATATAGATTCAAGATCAAGCTCAAAGACCCTTGAATTTATTTACTATTGGAAAGAAGAGTCAGAGAATTCATAGAGATTGTACACTCAAATATTTAAAATCAAATACTACGATTATTACAATATTTTTTTGTCTTGATTATATATTCTCAGACACGATTCATTATCTACAGTTTGGTACGAAAGAAAATACATAGGCAAGCTTGACCTTGTATGATTAAAATATTAGGACATTGTTGGAAAAACTAAAATATAGATTATCCTTACGTTTACGTTTATGCTTTTACATGAGTTTGTGTTTTAGTTCATATTTTTAGATTGTCGATGGTTCTTTTCTTTTCTTTTTAATTTATATAAAGCAAAAGTTTAATTAACTTTAATGTCCTAAATATTAGGACTTCGTATTTGTTCGCAACAAATTCTCATAGTACGAAAAATCAACTGCAACAAGAAATAATATGAAGAAAAAAGAGATTTTATTGATAAATATTTGTGAGTACAATTCTATGTATCTCTTGATTCTCCTCTCTAAAATTCTCCGTGATTCGAGGGCTTGAGAAGTGTCTTTCTCGAATGGAGGATGATGCAGACCTCTTTGTGATGCATTTAATCGCCAAGAACGTCGAGCGGCACTTTGTTGTTACGGGTTGATCTCCGGGAAGAACTCCGTTGATCACTCCTTTGTTGAAGAACTGAGCACTTGATGATTGATCTCTCTGTTTGTGGATACATTCACCAATTGCGGAGTGTTCTTCTCCAACTCTGAATTTTGAGAGTTATGTAACCCCTCTATTTATAGTTGTAGAGGATGGACAATCTAACTCTCTTGCTTGATTCTGATTGGCCCATGTCATTTTAGCCACTTGGTGACATGTAGTTGGTTCTTGTTTTTTTAACTTGGATTGCCACATCATTTAACACGTGGTGTCATCTTATTGGCCTGAAGTTTGACTGGATATGCCATGTCACATGGCATGAGTCTAGGCCTTAAGATGAAATGGAGTTTGGGCTTGAAAATAAGAAAATGGACTAATTTAACTTGTAAAGCCCAAATTAATTATTTAACCCAATTGAAGTTAATCCAAATTTTGTATGGATTAAACCCAATTAATTTTATGTCTACAGATGCCCCCTACTTGAAGATTTGTCGAAGTGTAGGCTTGCTGAAATGAATGAAGAGACTTGAAGTACCAACGAACGTTGATATTTTTGTTTTAGCACTTGCGGTCACTTCTACCGGTCAAATCTAGACTTTTATCCAGCGAAGTGCTAAACACAAGCTCCAAGCAAACATTAACGTTCCAATATTTCTGTTGTCGAACACGTGCGCGCAATGTAATTTGGTTTGGAAGTAACAATTACAAACTATAGTGATGAAAAATTCTTGCAAATTGTCAGTCAACTTTCCATGTTTGTCTCAGTTAGGCCTATTTCCTTTTTTTACCAAGATTCATTGTATTAATTTCTCACTTTAGGCTCTTTTAAGGCCTCATTTATTTTTTTTAAGATTAAGACGTCTGAATATGAATAAACATCTGAATATCAAGATGTGTATTAAGATTAGGACATCTGAATCTGAATACGCATCTGAATATATTAAGATGTGTATTAATATCTGAATACAAATAATTAAGATTGTTTAATTTTTAACATCTGAATGTATAAAATTTATCTTTATTTGAAAATTAATAAACATAAAATTCAAATGAAATACTAACCTATTCTAATATTCTATCAATAAAATATATTATTTTTTAAAATATGATAGTTAATGGTGATGGCTAACGGGTGAATGCCGACTAGAGGTGGTGGTGGGTGGTGATAGTTAATAATGGTGGGTGGTGATAGTAGTTTTGATTGAGAAAGGTGGTGGGTGGGTGGGTGGTAGGTTATAATAATGGCAGTGTCGGTTGTGGTTGTTGCTGGTGATGGGGTGGTCAGTTGTGGTAGTTGAGGTGGATGAATGTTGATTGTGGGTGAGAATGATATATGGTGGTCGTAGTGGTGGAGATAGTGGATGGTAATGGTCGATAATGGTGGCGGCTATGATTGAGGATGATTGTCATGGTGGTGGTGGTGGCATGGTGGTAGTTGATAATAGTAGGTGGCGTCGGCAGTTAACAATGAATATGTGATAGCATCTTAATGAAATTAAATCTCTGTTATATATCTTAATCATACAGACCTATTCAGACCCATTAAGTGGTTGTGAAGTAAAAAAAAAATACTTAATGATTAAGATCTGAATAATTAAGATTCAGACTTTAAAAACAAACACACTTAATGTCTGAGATCTGAATGATTAAGATTCAGACCTCCATTAAGTGCAAACAAATGAGGCCTAAGTCAACTTTCCATGTATTGTGCAACTATCAATACAAGATTCATTATTAATTTTTCCATAACTTGCATTGTATTTTAGGATAGAGACTACTCGGCCAATTCAATTCACACCTATTTAAGCAGCCATTCTTTGGTGTATGTTCTCACGGTGCAAAATTCTTGGAGAGAAGCTGTCTTCCACCGTTGCACACTTGCGAAAAAGAATTCATATTTTGTTGTAGGAAACTTCAAATCATAAGCCGTTTGTTTCTAAAGAAAGTAGACTCATAGATGAAACATATCAAAAAATCAGCATGAATCTCCTTTTGTATCAGCTGGAACTAATTTTCAAAGTCGATCTACATGTCTGGTCCGTGTTGATCTCACAGCTTCGCGCACTCTCAACAAAAGATTCATATCTTGAGATCGAAGAGTCCAAATCGCGAGTCGCTTAATTCTACCGATTCTAGAGTCAAAGAAGTCACATATCAAAAATTAAGAGCCAAATTCTGTCTGTATTATCTGGAATTAATTTTTGAAGTTGACGTATGCGTCTGGCCCATTGATCTCACAGCTCTGCGCACTCTCGACGAAAGATTCATATCTTGAGATTGAAGAGTCCAAATCGCGAGCCGCTTGATTATAACGATTCTAGACTCAAAGAAGTCCAACATATCAAATATTAAGAGCCAAATTCCGTCTGTATTATCTGGAATTAATTTTTGAAGTTGGCGTATGCCCATTGATCTCATAGCTCTGCGCACTCTCGACGAAAGAATCGTATCTCGAGATAGGAGCATCCAAATCACAAGCCGTTTGAGGCGCTGAAAATTAGACTCCTAGAGGTACAACATATGTAGAAATCACAGTCAGGATGTCCCTAGGTTTTCCCAGATAATTTGCTGAATCTGGAACACGAGTTCCGACATGCTGGCTCGAGTTTTCAGCTTTGCATGCTCTTGCTAAAAAAAATGCATATGTCAAGATAGGAGCATCCGAACTACGAGTTGTTTACACCATTGGTAAGAAGACTCGGTGAGATACAAATTTTATAAACGTCGAAGCTCTAGATCTTTTGATCCAGATGCAACAAATCTTTGATCAATCCAGCTCCGGAATCGAGAGGATTGTTCGGGCAGCATACTTCTTTTTTTTCCCTTTTTGTTTTGGTTGCAGGCTCGGAGATGATATACATGGCAAGTTATCCAATATGCATCATGAGAAGAAGGGGATGATCACCACTCCTTTTTTGTAGGTTCTTGAAGTGTACGATCCATCGAGATTTGACAGAGAAGCGCACGTCACAATGCTCACCATCCGCATTGAAGCGTCGTGCCGTTGGCACCGATATACTTGCTGCTGAATCGAAAGCTTCGTGCGATTGGCACCAATCCGTATAGAACCAAGAAGCTTCGTGCAATTAGCACCGTGAGCTCCGTCATCTCTATCATCTTTTTGTTTTGTTTTTGCAGCCTTGGCAAGAGAACTTTATGGACAACATCATCTTCTTGTTGTTTGACAAGGAAACACAGGGACCATCTTCTTATTATAGTTGGCCAAATACGTACATTGTAAATTCCCAGTTCTAGTTTTCTTGAAGAAGTGACGAAGCACTCCATTCTTGCAATTTTTCATGGAAGGCTGGATGAACCGTTTCCTCCCTGAGGCTTGCGGCGACCGTATTTCATCCTTGAAAAGCGAGTACGTGGCACATCTCATCCTTGCAGATTGGCGCGGAAGAGGCTTGGAGTTGGAGCGAGAATATTCTTCTTTGAAAGCGAGCATATGGCGCATCTTATTCTTGTAGCTTGGCGAAATTGACACTACTTGGAGCAGCCTTTTCCGACCTCGGCGAGCGAGTACTTGGAAAATTTCCCCAAAAATATTCATCCTTTGATGGAAGTGCGATCAAATCACCAAACGCTTGTTCCTAAAGAAACATAACTCGAAGGGATGCAGCATATCAAAAATTCACAGCAAAGTTCCTCGAGGATTAGCCGCAATATTTCTTTTTTTCAAAATAGATACACATGTTCAGCATTTTGACTTTGCAGCATTGTGCGTTCTCGTTGATAAATTGATGTCTCGAGCTAGGAGTATCCAAACTGCAATCCGCTTGGTTCTGAAGAATCAAAACTTGCATCACAGCGACATATCCGAAATTTAGGGCCAAATTCCATCAGGACAAGCGGGAATAAACTTTTGAAACTGATGCTCTTGTCTGATGTTTCGACTTTACAACACTATGCGTTCTCGTTGATAAATTGATATCTCGAGCTAGGAGTGTCTGAACTGCAATACTCTTGGTTCTGCAGAATCAAAACTTGCATCAAAGTGATATATACAAAATTTAGGGCCAAATTACATCAGGACAAGCGGGAATAAACTTTTGAAACTGATGCTCTTGTCTGCCGTTTCGACTTCACAACACTATGCGTTCTCGTTGATAAATTGATATCTCGAACTAGGAGTGTCCGGACTGCAATCCGCTTGGTTATGCAGAATCAAAACTTGCATCACAGTGACATATACAAAATTTAGGGCCAAATTTCATCAGGACAAGCGGGAATGAACTTTTGAAACTGATGCTCTTGTCTGCCGTTTCGACTTCACAGCACTCTGCGTTCTCGTTGATAAATTGATATCTCGAGCTTGGAGTGTCCGAACTGCAATCCGCTTGGTTCTGCAGAATCAAATCTTGCATCACAGTGATATATACAAAATTTAGGGCCAAATCCATCAGTACAAGCGGCAATGAACTTTTGAAACTGATGCTCTTGTCTGCCGTTTCGACTTCACAGCACTGTGCGTTCTCGTTGATAAATTCTCGAGCTAGGAGTGTCCCAACTGCAATCAGCTTGGTTCTGAAAAATCAAAACTTGCATAACAGTGACATATACAAAATTTAGGGCCAAATTACATCAGGACAAGCGGGAATAAACTTTTGAAACTGATGCTCTTGTCTGCCGTTTCGACTTCACAGCACTGTGTGTTCTCGTTGATAAATTGATATCTCGAGCTAGGAGTGTCCGAACTGCAATCCGCTTGGTTCTGCAGAATAAAAACTTGCCTCACAGTGACATATACAAAATTTAGGGCCAAATTCCATCAGGACAAGCGGGAATAAACTTTTGAAACTGATGCTCTTGTCTGCCATTTCGACTTCACAGCACTGTGCGTTCTCGTTGATAAATTGATATCTCGAGCTAGGAGTGTCCGAACTGAAATCCGCTTGGTTCTGAAGAATCAAAACTTGCATCAGTGAAATATACAAAATTTAGGGCTAAATTCCATCAGGACAAGCGGGAATGAACTTTTGAAACTGATGCTCTTGTCTGCCGCGACTTCACAGCACTGTGCGTTCTCGTTGATAAATTGTTATCTCGAGCTAGGAGTGTCCGAACTCCAATCCACATGGTTCTGCAGAATAAAAATTTGCATCACAGTGACATATACAAAATTTAGGTCCAAATTCCACCAGGACAAATCGGAATGAACTTTCAAAAGCGATGCACCAGTCTGTCATTTCGGCTTCACAGCACTGCTTGCTGTCATTGGAACGCACATATCTCAAGATAGGAACGTCCAAATCGCTGAACGTCTGCGCAAATGGAAATAAGACTCAGAGATAAAGGAATCCCCAAAATATAATGGAAGGATTCCTAGCAGACTGGCCGCAATAATTTCTTGAAGTTTATCTTGTTGTCTGCCATGCGTTTTTTTCAGCTTTGCGCGCTCCTGTTGAAAAGTTCATATCTCGAGCTAGGAGACTCCAAATTGCAATCCGTTTGTGCCGTTAGAAATTAAACTCATAGATATGCAACACATATGAATTTTATGGCAGAACTCCTTTCGGGATGGAAACAGAAAATTCTCAAAGTACGACCTAGCTGCAGTAAACTTTCAGATTTGTGTTATTCCGACAAGAAAAATCGTATCCTGAGTTAGGAGCCTTCAAATTGCGATCCGTTTACGCCGTTAGAAAGTATACTCATACAGATTCATATCATATGAATTTTATGGCATAACTCTTTTTGGGATGGAAACCAAAAATTCTCAAAGTACGACCTAGCTGCAGTAAACGTTCAGATTCGTGTTGTTCCGACAACTATCGTATCTCGAGCTAGGAATCTCCAAATCGCAAATGGATTGTGTTGTTGGAGATTAGACGTCCAAACATACAACATATAAAATATTTGGGGCAGAACGTCTTCCGGATGTACCGCAGTAGTTTTCCAAAGTTGATCATGTCGTCCGTTGAGCTCGCTTTCCAGCTTTATGTTCTCTGAGTTGTCCTATGAATGTTCTTTTTTCGCATTGACTCTATAGTCTTGCATGTAGTAAATTTGGCTATCATGCGTCACAAATCTTATCTCTTCATTTATTTATTTTGCAGACTCGCAAAGAAGCTCAAAGGATCCAGATATCAGACCGAGGTGTCATACAAGATGCGGATCCACCCCTTCACCAATTGTTGCACTTGATTTGTTGATAGTCTTGAAGTTCATCAATGGCGGCTCCCATGGTGATTGGGACGTTGAGGATGGTATCAAATGTGGAGACGTCATACAAACTTGGAAAGTATTTAAGACGCGTCAGCAACAAAGCCTAGTTTACGATCATCTTCATGATTTAGGCTTTTGTATAGAAAAATGTCTAGTTCCTTTTGTATCTACATTTTTTTATGTATCAAGTTTTGTACTATTGAAGCAATAAAACATCTTTTATACTTCAACGTAAATCATCTCATTTTCCTCATAGATATGTGCCTCTACACTTGGAAGAATTAATGTAATGATCCGATGACGCTCAACTTTTTATCTTTTTTAAAACTCATGCGACTGAACTTAGAATGAAACTCTAAGCTGCCTACGTACCTCGGTGAAGAGGATCAAGTCATGACGTAGTTCAGAGGGGTGAGTTCTCTTCTTTTTTTTATTTCCTAATTTTTGCCTAGGCCGCCTCTCGCGTGGTTTTCAACCTAGCGGACTTTTATTTTTGGCCGTACACAGTTTATACTCATGCGGGCCAGGAGTGTAGCAACGTGCATTTTAGGCTCATGCATCAAGGAGCGTCATGACTTGCAGTTTAGGCTCGTACGTCGAGGAGCGTCATGTGATTTTCATGGGAAGTACTGCTTTAGAAATCTTCCGTTGATCGGACCAACTCTGAGACCATCCTTATCGATAATTTTGTGTGCGCCACTTGAATAGGCTTCCTTCACAACATATGGCCCATCCCATTTCGAGGTAAACTTGTCGCCTATGTGTTTATTGAGGATTATGGGTCATCGAACGGCTAGGACTAAGTCTCCTACTTGGAATGATCGTGGCCGCACTTTCTTGTTGAAGGCTCTAGCTAGTCGAGCTTGGTAGCACTCCAATTTTTGTTGTGCATCTAATATTTTCTCATCCAAGGCCTCTAACTCTGCTAGGCGAAGTTGAGAATTCTCTTCGGATGTGAGCCCTTCTTGGATTGCGATCCGCAATGATGGAATTTGTTGCTCCAACGGAAGGACTGCTTCTACGCCATACACCAAAGAGTAAGGAGTTGCTTGTGTAGCAATTCTGAAGGTTGTCCGGTATGCCTACAAAGCTTCACCAATTTTCTTATGCCAGTCTCTCTTGTTCTTTGCAACAACTTTCTTCAAAAGGTTACCAAGCGTCTTGTTAAAAGCTTCAGTAAGGCCGTTGGCGGGTGCATTATACATTGAAGACTTATGTTGCTTGAAGCCGAACTTCTCGCACAGACTCTTCACGAGCTTGTTGTCAAATGGCGTTCCATTATCAGTGATTATGTATCTTGGTATGCCGTACCTAAAAATTATATATGACTTGATAAAATCGACAACAGTCTCCTTTTTCACCTCCTTGAGTGGAACAACTTCGGCCCATCTAGAGAAGTAGTCTGTAGCATCCAATATGTAAATCTGTCCCTTTGATGACTTTGGAAGTGGTCCAACAACGTTAATTCCCCATGCATCGAAAGGCCATGAAGCTACAGTTGGATGAAGAGGCTCTGGAGGTTGGTGGATGTAGTTGGCATGAAATTGACACGCTTGACATCTTTTGGCATGATCCATGCAATCCTTCACCATTGTCGCCCAGTAGTAGCCCATCTTCTTGATGCGGAAATGGAGCTTTGGACCAGATTGGTGTGCTCCACATGAGCCAGAATGTGCTTCCTCCATTGCTTGGCGGGCTTCTTCTTTGTCAAGACATCGCAAAAATAGTCCTTCAAAGGAGCGGCGAAATAATGTCCCCTTGTAGAAGATGAATTGTGGTGCCCTTCGCTTGATGTCTATTCTTTGTCGTGGATCCTCGAGTAACTTTCCGTGTTCAAGGTATTCTATCAATGGTTGCCTCCAATCTTCTTCTTCAATCACTCGAACAGACGTATGATGACTTCTGTTGATTTGAAGATCGAGAAGTCTAGGAATGACCCATCGATGACACATATGTACCTTTGTTGACTCATTCTCTCCAAGTGCCATCGTCGTGGCCAAGTTAGCCAAAGCATCAGCCATGCGATTTTCTTCTCTCGGGGCGTGGTTTAAGAACACTTGGTAGAATGGCAAGATTTCTTCCTTTTTTACCTCGTAACTCCCCAACAGTTGGTTGATGATCAGCTTAGAATCGTCGTAGATCTCCAACTGTAAAGTCTTCATGTCTAATGACATTTCGAGACCGACGATCAAAGTTTGGTACTCTGTGGCATTGTTGGAACATGTTTCACCTAAAACAAAGGAGAATGGCAAGACTTATCTTTCTGGATAGATCAACACAACTTCTGCCCCACACCATTACGACGTGCAGACCCATCAAAGAACATAGTCCATGGTGGAAGTTCTTCAATGAACAAAACGTCTTCATCTGGAAGCTCATCAGAAATCTCCCATTCTGCCGGAAGAGGGTGATCAGCTAGAAAATTGGCTAGTGCCTGTCCTTTCACAGCCTTTTGAGGTATGTATGTGATCTCATATTGGGTAAACAATATGGACCATCTTGCAAGGCGTCCAAAAATAACGGCTCGAGTCATCACGAACTTCACGGGGTCTGCTCGAGAGATGGGTTTGATGGTGTATGCTTCAAAATAATGCCTTAGCTTCTTTATCGCATAAAGTAATGCTAAGCATATTTTCTCAATAGGAGTATAGTTCAACTCAGCTCCTATCAGAGTTCGACTAAGGTAGTACAAGGATTGTTCCTTTCCTTCCTCATTCTCTTGAGCAAGTAGTGCTCCAAGTGAACGTTCTTGTGCCGTGATGTAGAGTATCAATGGCTTCCCAAGCATTGGTGCCCCTAACACAGGTGGATTCAGCAAGTATCTTTTGATGCTTTTAAAAGCATTTTGACATTACTGATCCCAATAAAAAGGGATATTTTCCTCAATAGATGATTGAAGGGTTGACATCGTCCCGCCAAATTAGAGATGAACCTCCGGATGAATGCTAAGTTTCCTTGGAGACTTCGAAGCTCCCTCAAGTTCTTCGGCTCGGGAATTTTTTGAATGGCGTCGATCTTTGCAGGATCAACTTCAATCCCACGATGACGAACAATGAAGCCAAGAAACTTTCCCGAGGTAACTCCAAATGCACACTTGAGTGGATTCATCTTCAAGTCGAATTTTCTTAACCTTTCAAAAACAGTTCGAAGGTCTTCAAGGTGGTAACGTCTACTCTTTGTCTTCACCACCAAGTCATCGACGTAGCATTCAACCCTTTTATGAAGCATGCCGTCAAAGATGTTTTGCAATGCGCGTTGGTATGTGGCACCGGCATTCTTCAGACCGAAGGGCATCACTTTGTAGCACTATATCCCCTTTGGAGTTCGGAAAGCACCACACTCTTCATCTTTTGGAGACATTCTGATTTGATTGTATCCAGAGGGCCCATCCATGAATGACATAGCTTCATGCCCTGTTGTATCATCAACCATGAGTTCAATGATTGGTAGCAGAAATTCATCTTTCGGACATGCCTTGTTTAGGTCTCGAAAGTCAACACAAACACGTATTTGACCATTCTTTTTCTTGACAGGTACAATATTCGATATCCATGAGGGGTACTTCACCTCTCGAATAAATCCCGCTTCAATGAGCTTGTTGACTTCGACTTCGATTTGTGGTACTAGCTCGGGTCAAAACATGCGTTGTGACTGCTTCACAGGGCGTGCTCCACTTTTGATCCCTAAATGATGAACGACTACCTTAGGACTAAGACCAGGAATTTCTTTATATGACCAAGCGAAGACATCTTTGTATTCGCTCAATAACTTGGAGTATTCCTCCTCCTCTTGAGGCGTAAGAAGAGCTTAATGAAGGTGGGGCGTGGATCTTCTGGAGTGCCTAAATTGAGTTCAATATGCTCATCCACAGTTGATTGCCCGCCATCTTCTAGTTGAGGGGGAGCCTCGTGTACTTCATCATCAATGTCAAGGCATGGGCTATCTTCTATAGTTATGTGATAGGATGCTTCCACAATGTCTGACTTTTCTATTTGACTTCCTTGGATGGTCGGCATGGCTTCTCTCTCTTTCTCTGCTTCTTTACGAGGATGGATAGTGTAAACAATGGTTTTTCTTTGCACCTTAAGTGGACCATCTGTGGATATTGACAAAATAGACTTCCTCTTCATACGTGATGGGAAGGCACTACAGATTTCTTTGTCAGTAATTGATAGAAACTAAGTGTCCACCAAACTGTATAGAGAACCTGATTCTCTATCAGTTCCCACTGTAAGCAACAGATTGTAAAACCAAACAGTAAGGGGACCTGGTCCTCTTCCGGTTCCCTAAAAAAATACACAGAGACAGCAAGTAGAAGAGACGCTGGAGTTTTTATGTGGAAAATTCCCAACTCAAGGGGACAAAAACTACGACCTACACTGGTAGGATTTCAACTTCACTAACTTGTAATCTCAACTATTACAAGCCACTTTGTAATGACTCTCTTACAAAGACTTCAACACACTAACTTGTAATACACTTATTACAAGCCACTTTGTTACTTACTAGTTACAAAGACTTTAACACACTAACTTGTAATACACTTATTACAAGCCACTTTGTTACTCACTAGTTACAAAGACTTTAACACACTAACTTGTGATACACTTATTACAAGCCACTTTGTTCCTTACTAGTTACAAAGACTTTAACACACTAACTTGTGATACACTTATTACAAGCCACTTTGTTACTCACTAGTTACAAAGACTTTAACTTATGACTACACTAGTCACAACACAAACACGGAAGGTTTATGGTTTTGAGTTTCCTAAAACAAAAGCTTCTAAGAAATCAAGATAGGAGTTACAATGAAGAACAAAATACAAGATTACAACTCAACTAAGGACACACATATATTCGTAGAGGAACCGGTCCGTAGTGGAGTTGTCTTCTTGTTCTTGAAACACTTGAGCCTTCAATTCAAGAGCAACTCTTCAATGCTTGAGAGAATGTTACTAAATGCTCAAGTGAATATCTTGTTTTTCATCCAACAAGATATTATATCTCAAAGACATCCGAAGAATGATGTCCGTACTTAGTTGGTACACTCTACAACCAATAGGAAGTGACTGTTACACTGTTTATGCACTGTAGCGTGTACACTTGCAGGCAGTCACTTTCTGCCACTGCTTTCCAGCTGTAGAGTTGACTTGTACTTCTGTCTGGGGAATGTCAAGGGATCAGGTCCCTAATCTGTTCCTTGTGAGTTCAAATGTACACTGCCCAGATTTCTTCGTGCACTGTGCAGGCAGTCACTTTCTGCCACTGCTTTCCAGCTGTAAAGTTGACTTGTACTTCTGTCAGGGGAATGTCAAGGGATCAGGTCCCTAATCTGTTCCTTGTGAGTTCAAATGTACACTGCCCAAATTTCTTGTGAGTCTATGCTGACTGGTTGTGTTGGCTACGCATCAGGTCCTTTATCTGGTTCTTTACATAAAACTTTGTTAGATCATCAAAACATAGTACTAAACCATCAATTTCCCTCTTTTTGATGATGACAAACTTTTATAATTGATGAGCAGTTATAAAATCTAACTTAACCAGATAAGAGACCAGGACCCCATATTGTTCCCCCTGACTATGTGCTTCCCTCTGGTTGCGCATCAGGTCCTTTATATGGTTCTTTACATAAAAGTTTGTTAGATCATCAAAACAAAATACTAACCCATCAATTTCCCCCTTTTTGATGATGACAAACCTTTATTATTGATGATCAGTTATATAATCTAACTTAACCAGATAATAGACCAGGACCCCATATTGTTCCCTCTGACTATGTGCTTTCCCCTTAGTTCCTGCCCACATTATCAACTTGCCCACATTATCAATTATCATCTTCCCCCTATTGTCATCATAAAAAGGCACAAACCAATAGAAAGCATAAAGAAGTCTAACATAGCTAACTTATGCCCCATGTGTGCACACAACATGATAGAAAATAGAAGTGAAAGGAAAACAAGCATTGTCCTTAGCAAGAGAGAAGCTGATTCATGGATGATAATCTTTTTAAATTCATCAGGAGCAGTAAAGGTGGAATTCAACATGCCATCACACACAAAAAAAAGCAACCAACAACCACAAAACATCACAACATAAGACAACTGGACATTGAGAGGAGCCTAGATGGCACTAGAAGAGGAAGGCTTGGAGGAGGAGGCATCAGGGGTTTTAAATGACAATCTCATTTACCAGCACGCAAATATGGTCCCCTTCAACAGTGAAGAGAATTGCATAGAATTTCTGCACCTCATTTTCATATACCGTGGGTACAGCCCCCCTAAACAAATGATCCCATTGTTGGAACTCCACTATCTCTAGAACTTGACTGATCCCTGCCATCTCAGGGATGTCCGGGTCAAACATACGACCCCACAAGACTTTTTGAGTTCGCAATCACTCCTTCCCAAGTCCACTGTCACTTGGTATGGTCTTCCGTGAATCGGGTCCCCCATCAGTTTCCCTCTGTCATTTTCTCTACTTTTCAACAGACTTCTCTCTCTCTCACGCTCAACAACCACCACTCTTCACAGATGATGCACCCGTTTTTTTTATAGCATCCTCAGAATCTCCAACCACAGAATTTTGGACCTTTTTAGATCTTTTCACTAAGGAACTAGGTTCCTCCACAGCATTTTTATCAACCTCAACCACTGGAATGTCCTTGTCAGCCACAACTTTCCCTTGCTTCATCAACCTCTTCTTCTTTTTCTGAAGTTTTGAAACCGGGTAGAAGGTGCTTGGAAGGAGACTCAGGAGTGACTGCTGGCTTGCAAAAAATCCCTCAGAGGTACATAAATGGGAGGAATAGACTCCAAGGGTTTAGTGTAAAAGATGGGTTCCTGGGTTGTTTCTGCTGAAGGAGAATCAGGTTCTCCAGCAGGTTTTTCTTTGACTGTGTCATGAACCGGAGACTCAAAAAGAACCATAGCCCCCTCATCCCCTAAAAATGGATTTTCTTCCCCCTGAGACTCAAGAAGGGGGAGGCTCCTTCATTCGTTAAGGAAGGGTAGGTGTGAGATGGTTTTATGGAAGGAAGGGTAATAAAGAGGGGGTAGAGGAACGGGTTCTGAAAGACGCACAAACTCTGAAAAGTAGGATGGTGTGGCTGTTGAAATAATTTTGTTATCTTTTGAGAAAAGCAAGAGAAAAACACATTACTACTAACTTGTGGTAAAGGAACCATGTTCCTGACCTGTTTTTGTAAAATTTTCAGCTCTCTCTTGCAGTTCAACGCCGTACCTTTAGCTTCTATAATCATCATGTGTGTCTACCTGCAACGGTATTGATGTGAGTTAGGCTTAGTCATAAAATACTTTAGCTAACTGTACCTGAGTGTGACTCTCATATCAAATGAAGGAGAATCAGGTCCTCCGTTAGGTTTCATCAACCTCATTGCTATCCTATTTCTCTCAAAGTGTTCCCTACTTAGGGCTTTGGTGAAGATGTCTGCAATTTGATCTTCAGTGTAACAAAACTTCATGCAGATATGCCTCTTTTCAACATTGTCTCTGAGGAAATGATGTCTCACATCAATATACTTAGTTCTCTTGGTTAAACCGGGTTCTTTGCCATGTTGAGGGCACTGGTGTTGTCACATAGAAGTGGTACACTGTCAGTGTACACTACAGAATCTTCCAACTATTGTTTGATCTACAGCAGCTGAGCACAGCAAGATGCAGCTGCAACATATTCTGCTTCGACTGTTGAGAGAGCCACTGAGTTTTGCTTCCTTGTACCCCATGAGATTAGGAATGATCCAAGGAAATGAGCCATTCCAGAAGTGCTTTTCTTGCATTCCTTGTTCCGCAATCTGTGGAGTTCTTTGCACAACATCTCCAACTCTTTCTTCAGCTTCAGTGGAAGTAATTGGGGTACCAGGTTCCTCATGTGGATTTGAGGAAGAGGTTGTATTGTCTTCACTTACTTTCCTCTGGCACATGCATCAAAAACTATGTGCTCCTTGAACTTAGAGTTAGGCAGACCACGAACCAGGTCCCTCTGTATCAATCTATTCAAGAGAGAAAAGCTTGCATGACCCAATATTCTATGCCACCGTTCTGCATCATCATCAACTGCCTTCAAGCAGCTCATATCACCAGCTTCCAAGGATTCAAAGTCAGCAACATAGATATTCTTGTGTCTTTTAGCGATCAAAACCACCTCACCAGTTTTTAGACTAGTAACCGTGCATACTTTAGACAAGAATTCTACTTTGTTTCCTTTATCACAGATTTGAGAAACACTCAAAAGACTATGCTTCAACCCATCTACATAGTACACATTCTCAATTGAGTGCTCAAGTGATCTTCCAACACCGAGAATGTACCCCCTTTTTTTTATTGCCAAAGGATACATCTCCTCCTTGCATGGATTTCGGTGAGAGAAAATCCATAGTGTTCCCAGTCATGTGCTTTGAGCATCCACTGTACATGATCCATTATAGTCATGTTCCTCTCACTGGTCCCTGCACATATGAATCAAGGGTTAGATTTAGGAACCCAAACAAGTTTGGGTCCCTTGTAGTTAGGAAAAAGGTGAATAAGAGCTCTTTTAGTCCATGCAGGCAAGAATCAGTTTTTCTAAGTGGGACCTAGTCCCTTATTAGCATTTCTCTTGTCAACAAACATTTTGTTTTTCTGAACTGACTGATCCCTGGTAGGGCAGCTTTCTTTGAAGTGCCCATTGCTCCCACAGTGAGTACATAGCCAGTTATCTGGAATAGTGACATACTTGTTGTGTGGGTTGTAAGGAATTTTCTCCTTTTGGAACCCGATCCCCTACCTGTTTCCACTGTTATTAAAGTACATGGCAGTGACAACATCAGAGGACCAAGTCCACTTAAGTGATTTTTCAAGATCACTCTTCACTCTTCCTAGTTCTTCCTGAAGTTGTTTGTTTTTCTCAAGCTCTGCACACAAACTAGATTTCACTGATCTTAACTCATTTTCAAGTTTAAGGTATGCATCACTTGCAACTTCCTTTCCCTTTTGAGTGTTGTCCATCCATTTTTTTGTTTGGTTTTTCAACGAGTTAGTTTCTCTAGTTACTTCTTCCACTTGTTCCTTCAAGTCTACAATAGAAATTACCATATCATCCCTCTCTTGATCTATGTCACCAATTTCTTCTATTAAATCATTTTTCTCATTAATGAGGTTATGCTAGGCATCAATCAACACGTTTGCTAAGGACATCAATTTTTTCTTAGAGTAGGTTTTCAAACTTCTTTGAACATCAAGAAAACTTACCTCATCTTCTTCCTTGTCCTCCTCATCATCATCAGATTTGGCCATGAGTGCAAAGATTGACTCATACTCCTTGGCCTCGTTATCTACTGCCATCATGGAATTGTTTCCTGCTTCTGGTTCCTCTTCTGATTCACTAGAGGAGTCTCCCCATGCAGCAAGATCTTGCTTCACAACATTGTCAGCTGCACTTTTTCGGCTGAATCGTTTGTCAGGAACCTAGTTCCTATTAGCAGTTTTGTCAGAATTGTGCTTGTAAGGCTCCTGCTTCAGAAGTGGACAGTACTTGATAAAGTGTCCTGGATTTCCACACTTGTGACATAGATCATTGTTTCTAGGCTTTCTCGAACTGCCTCTTCTTGGTATGCCACCATTCCTTTGAATCATCTTTAGGAATCTTTGAGTGAGATACTCCATGTCAGATTCATCACCACTTGAATCCTTGTTGGCAGCCTTGAGAACCAGGTTCTTCTCCTTCCTGGGCTCTCTTCTTTAGATATCCTTCTTTCTTTTCATCTTATAGGTTTTGAGATTTCCAATAAGCTCGTCAATAGTCAGCTTCTGCAAGTCTTTGGCTTCAGTGATAGCATTAACCTTGCTCTCCCAGGAACCTAGTAGAACACTAAGTATCTTCCGGACTAGCTTGTTGGTTGAAATGATTTCACCAAGTGAATGAAGCTCATTGATTATGGAGGTGAAGAAGGTATGCATCTCTTGAATGGACTCATACTCTTTCATTTTAAGAGCTCATACTCAGTTGTCAGCATATCTGTTTTGGATTGCTTTACCTGAGTAGTCCCTTCGTGAGCCGTTTGAAGAGCTTCCCAGATTTCCTTGGCAGATTCACATGTCGAGATGCGATTATACTCGTCTGGTCCAATACCACACACAATAATCTTCTTCACCTTGAAGTTCTTCTCAACAGCTTTTCGGGCAGCACCATTGTATTCTTTTCTTGTCTTTTGGACAGTGCTTGTTCCCTCTCCAACAGCCTTCATAGACACAAAGGGACCATCACAAATCACGTCCCAAATCTCGGAGTCTTCAGCCATAATGAAGTCATACATTCTCGTTTTCCACCAACCATAGTATTGGCCGTTGAATCTTGGGGGTCTATAGGTTGATTGTCCTTCTTCAAAGTTGGGTGGAGTAGCCATTAAAGATCCTTTCTAGGTGTTAACCTTTTAGAAAGAACCTGCTCTGATACCAATTGATAGAAACTAAGTGTCCACCAAACTGTATAGAGAACCTGGTTCTCTATCAGTTCCCACCGTAAGCAACAAACTGTAAAACCAAACAGTAAGGGGACTTGGTCATCTACCAGTTCTCTCAAAAACTACACAGAGACAGCAAGTAGAAGAGACGCTGGAATTTTTTACGTGGAAAAATCCCAACTCAAGGGGACAAAAACCACGACCTACACTTGTAGTATTTCAACTTCACTAACTTGTAATCTCAACTATTACAAGCCACTTTGTAATGACTCTCTTACAAAGACTTCAACACACTAACTTGTAATACACTTATTACAAGTCACTTTGCTACTCACTAGTTACAAAGACTTTAACACACTAACTTATAATACACTTATTACAAGCCACTTTGTTACTCACTAGTTACAAAGACTTTAACTTATGACTACACTAGTCACAACACAAACACGGATGGTTTATGATTTTGAGTTTCCTAAAACAAAGCTTCTAAGAAAGCAAGATAGGAGTTACAATGAAGAACAAAACACAAGATTACAACTCAACTAAGGACACACATATATTCGTAGTGGAACTGGTCCGTAGTGGAGTTGTCTTCTTGTTCTTGACACACTTGAGCCTTCAATGCAAGAGCAACTCTTCAATGCTTGAGAGAATGTTAGTAAATGCTCAAGTGAATATCTTGTTTTTCATCCAACAAGATATTATATATCAAAGACATCCCAAGAATGATGTCCATACTTAGTTGGTACACTCTACAACCAATAGGAAGTGACTACCACACTGTTTCTGCGTTGTAGCATGTACAGTTGCAGGCAGTCACTTTCTGCCACTGCTTTCCAGATGTAGAGTTGACTTGTACTTCTGTCTGGGAAATTTCAAAGTATCAGGTCCCTAATATGTTCCATGTGAGTTCAAATGTACACTGCCCAGATTTCTTCGTGCACTGTGCAGGCAGTCACTTTTTGCCACTGCTTTCCAGCTGTAAAGTTGACTTGTACTTCTGTCAGGGGAATGTCAAGGGATTAGGTCCCTAATCTGTTCCTTGTGAGTTCAAATGTACACTGCCCAAATTTGTTGTGAGTCTATGCTGACTGGTTGTGCTGGTTACGCATCAGGTCCTTTATCTGGTTCTTTACATAAACGTTTGTTAGATCATCAAAACAAAATACTAACCCATCAATTTTCCCCTTTTTGATGATGACAAACTTTTATAATTGATGAGAAGTTATATAATCTAACTTAACCAAATAAGAGACCAGGACCCTATATTGTTCCCCCTAACTATGTGCTTCCCTCTGGTTGCGCATCAGGTCCTTTATCTGGTTCTTTACATAAAAGTTTGTTAGATCATCAAAACAAAATATTAACCTATCAGTAACAACTTCAAAATGATCCCACTCCTCGTGGACTTGATCCTTATGTTTTTCCAATATCTTTCTAGATGGTGACTTACTTGTGGTTCCCAAGAGACAAAAGACAGAGGTTTTTGAGGTAGTGGAAACTTCCTTTCGATGTTTGGAAGATACATGTTCACCTTTGTGACTTAGCCTTTCGAACTCCGAGACCCGAGTGGTTAAGCCTCCAATGCGATCAAACATAGAAGTTCGTTGCTTTGTTTTCTTGCCCTTAACTTCTCCCATCTCTTCTATCGAGGTGTGTTGTGATGAAACTATCTTTTTGCTTCTCTTAGATAAAATTCTAAGAGGCTCTGCCAAACTTAATCCCAATCCAAACTTTGGAGTGGCGACATAATGCCCGTGCTTTCTCAACTTCATCTGGGACTCATTGAGCCCATGTATCTTTTCACCAGTGACTTCGTCTTTGAATTCTCTTAGTCTTGATGGATTGGAGAAATCATAACCAGACTTTTCAAGCAGTATGAAGGCCTTATAATCATAGTGCCCTTTCATTTTATCTGTTTGGATATTGCTTTTAGTAGACTCACAAGTCATATATGGGATTTGTGTAACTGGGACAGTCATATGCTCCTTCAAATGTTGGATATCTTTGTGACTCATTTGCTTCTTTGGAGTACATTCCTATAGCAAAGGTTCCCCTTTCTTTTGACGCTCACGCGGAACATAGCGAAAAACTAGATGCTCTTTATCAGTCTTTGTCTGTTTGTCACCTTCAGATGATGATAGCTTAATGGAGACTTCTTCAGTTCTCTTCTTAGGCAGCTTGGTGGTATTCCATTGAGCCTCATTTTCTTCTTTTGACTTGACATCAGCTTTGTTGACTGATGATGGTTTATCCACGCTCGATTCACAAGAATCTAGGTAGAATTTTGCATCTGCAAAGTATGACTCAGTCTTAGTGAAAGGATTGGTGTCTACATCAATTTTGACTATCTCTCCATCCCTTATGTACTTCAGACATTGATGCAGAGTAGACGATACCACTCCATTCTCATGAATCCAAGGACGTCCAATCAATAGGTTGTATGATGTTTTAGCATCTATGACGTGAATCAGGTGTTTTACTTCATCTCGCCAATGGATAATCCCACGCGGATCATACCTATGGCTCGTTGTCCTCCTTGGTTGAAACCTTGGATGGTTAGGTTGGTTTTGGATAGTTCATCGATGGAGATCCCAAGATTTTTTAGCACCATCTTCGACATGATGTTGATAGTCGAACAATCATCAACAAGTATATGATTGAGATGTTGTTCCCGAATGGCCCCTACAACGAACAAAGGTCTGTTATGTGGTCTAGACCCCAGTAACAAGTCATCATCTGTGAAGGAAATTGTTTCACAACATGTGACAACTTTTCCGTTATCATGATGTTCTTGTGTTTTCATGGAAGCAAGCTCATCGTTGCTGTCCTTTGTTTTGTCTGCACTAGAAACTACATGAGTTGCACCAACGTGACCTCCATGAAGGAATTTTCCAGGAAAGAATTCATGCAATGTGATGGGCTTTCGGAACTTCGGCGATAGGGCACCATTAATCTTCTTGCTAATAGAAGATTTGATAATTCTTGGTGGTTGTAGCTTATCCACATTGCTTATTTTTTCTCTTGTCTTAGGAAGTGGTAGCTTTAAAACTTCTTGATGTATTTGTTTCTTATGAGTCACTAGAGTCCAACCCTCATCGTCTTTGTCTTTGGACTGAGTGTTCAACTCTAGTGAACCCTCAAGAGTTTTTTTTGGACGATAAACTACAACGGGCTCGAAACTTCCAAATTGTAAAAAGGTCGTGCCTGATCCGTTTTGCAACCTTGAACACTTCTTTTATTTGAGCGCGATACTTGCATGATTTGCTTCTGCTGTTTCATCCATGTCTATGATGATTTTTCCTTCACTTACGAGAGCCGTGATTTTCTCCTTTAGGACGAAGCATTTCTCTGTAGGGTGTCTAATCACGCGATGAAACTTGCAGTATTTCGGATCGCCAACTTTACCAATTTCCTCAGGCCTTTTTGATTCATGGAGATCGATGACTCTTTTGGATAACAATTCATCGAGGATTGTGGGTACGTCTAAATCTGGAAATGGATAAACCTTCGCCTCCAATTCCTTCAAGGTTGGACGACGTTTCTCCTCTTTGGGATATTGACTCGGGGTCTTATCCTCCTTGACCTTTTGCTTAGTCGTGACTTTCACAGAATTTGCTTTCACCGCTATAGATTCTTTGGTTTGGTTCTTTGATGCAACATGTTTCTTGAACTCCTTCTTATCAACGAATGGAAATGCCTTTCCATGGTTTGCGATGCTTAACTCCATGTCGTGAGCTCGCGTTGCAAGTTCTTCAAAAGTTCACGGTTTGATCCCTTGTAGGATGTACAAAAGGCCCCAGCGCATTCCTTGAATGCACATCTCCACAACAGATATTTCTGAAAACCGATCCTTGCAATCCAAACTTAATTCCCTCCAACGATTGATGTAATCCACCACGGGCCCGTCCTTCCTTTGTTTGGTTCCTGTCAACTCTATCATGCTTACAGTTCTTCGGGTACTGTTAAAACGATTAAGGAATTCCTTATCCAGTTGCTCCCAACTATCAATGGATTCGGGCTCCAAGTCATTATACCAGTCAAATATGTTCCCTTTCAGAGAACGAACAAACTGTTTTAACAAAAGGTCACCACGCGTTCCAGCATTGCTACAAGTCTCGACAAAGTGGGCGATATTTGGATTTGGTGGTTGATAATTGGTTGGCATGGTTAGACAATCAATCCTCTTAGCATAAGGCTTGGAATATTACAACGAACTTTGTGATGGTCCTCCATATTGAGCTTTGATGGTGTTTGTTATCATGTCTTGCTATTGTTGGACAGATAACGCTGCAACTGAAGTGGATTGCTTTTCCTTTTGAATGTTGAACTTGGCAAGTGATTCCTCAATAGCCGATTTTTGCAAGGTGGAGTCAGGTGAAAAAGGAGGGACATGGCTCGACTCTCCCGGTGCATAGACCTCCAATTTGTTCATGAGTTGAGCGATTTGAATGTCTTTGTCTTCAACAGATTTCTTCAAAACTTCAATAGTTTGTTCCATCACGGCAAACTTCTCATCCATGTTAGTTGCGCCAGTCATTAAGGCGTTGACTTTCATTGAAACTGGAGAATCCACCAAATCCTCAAATTTCCTAAGGTTGGACACTGTTTGAGAAAATTCGTCAAGTAGCGAGAATGGGGTATTGCCCCTAAAGATTGCGGTTGCAGACATCGTGTGAGATCTGCTCTTCTTTTCCATCTCCAAGGAGGCGAAGTATTCGGTTCCATCCAAGCCACTAGCCTCGAACTTGCTTCGAGTGATTGGGCCAACATGATTGAGCTCAGCAGACGCGGCAGCAATAGCATCTTTGCATGAAACATCACACTTGCGGAAGGCCATTGTAGCAGTAGATCTGAAGTTTGTAGTTTTCAACTTGTAAGAAGGAGAGATGAAGAGCAGAATTGGTCCCACTGGGCATGCCAAAATTTGTTCGCAATAAATTTTCGTAGTACGAAAAATAAACTACAACAAGAAATAATATGAAGAAAAAAAGATTTTATTGACAAATATTTGTGAGTACAATTCTATGTATCCCTTGATTCTCCTCTCTAAAATTCTCCGTGATTCGAGGGCTTGAGAAGCGTCTTTCTCGAATGGAGGATGATGCAGACCTCCTTGTGATGTATTTAATCGCCAAGAACGTCGAGCAGCATTTTGTTATTACGGGTTGATCTCCGAAAAGAACTCCGTTGATCACTCCTTTGTTGAAGAACTGAGCACTTGATGATTGATCTCTCTGTTTGTGGATACCTCCACCAATTGCGTAGTGTTCTTCTCCAACTCTGAATCTTGAGAGTTATGCAACCCCTCTATTTATAGTTGTAGAGGATGGACAATCTAACTCTCTTGCTTGATTCTGATTGGCCCATGTCATTTTAGCCACTTGGCGACATGTGGTTGGTTCTTGCTTTTTTTACTTGGATTGCCACATCATTTAACACATGGCGTCATCTTATTGGCCTGGAGTTTGACTGGATATGCCATGTCATATGGCATGAGTCTGGGCCTTAAGATGAAATGGAGTTTGGGCTTGAAAATAATAAAATGGACTAATTTAACTTGTAAAGCCCAAATTAATTATTTAACCCAATTGAATTTAATCCAAATTTTGTATGGATTAGACCTAATTAATTTTATATGTCTACAGTACTTAATTCTCATAAAGAATAATTTTAATAAGTAATATTTTAATTGATTTTTAATTTCAAAATATTAAAAAACAATAACTTAAATTACAATTTTGTCCCATATAAAATATATTTTTAAAGGGTAGAAAAAAGTGAACGACATTCCGCTAAGCGCCTTCGTGCTTTTAATATAGTACTAGTCTTAGGATACACGCGTTGTGCGTGGTACCCATGTTAATAAAAATAATTTTACAATAATATAAATGGTATATTTAAAAGATATTTGAGATAAATAAAAATTAGCAAAAATATGCTTTCGAAAGATAATTCTTTCAACCCACACAAATCAACTTTTCAAAAGCCAAAATTCTCATCATCTTGTGATAAATACATTTTCGTAGTGTAATGTTATGTTAAATTCCAGGACATATTACGCATGTTGATGTTATAATTATATTATTTTTTAATTAGGCGAATGTGTTGTTTGATATTTTGTATTATGCTTAACGGCTATATTTGCCGATAAAATAATTTTGAATAACTGAAAAGAATAAAAATTTCTAGTATTTGGCTATGAAAATAAAAAGATGAAGAAAGAGAGAAGAATAGTCAAGAAAATATTTTTTTTATGCCCAATACCTTGCTTTAAATTGATCTAGTATTTGGAGCCAGATTTCACATATTTTTTGTAAGAAAGCACAAAAAGAAAAAAAGAAACTAATAATATCCACGACATATAATGTTGATAGAAAACCTCGAGAAGACATAATAAGCAGCCGACCTCGAGAAATTTTTCAATATTTATTAGGATTTATAAAAGTAAACCCATACTTGATTTTAAATTTTTAAATTTAGGTATTCGTACATTTTTCGAATAAATAAATTTAGAATCTTAAGTTTTAGAAATATAATTAAATTACTATTCTTAAATATTAAAAAAATAATAAATAACTATTTTGTCTAGTGAGTAGTGTCCATAGTCAAAGATTTAGAACTCTAATATATGTTGCACATGTATGTGTCTGTTTATTTTAGAAGGATTTAGAACAAACATTAAAAATACAAAAATCTCTTTATAATTAGTACATACATTAATCATTGGCATAAGGTTACTCTTCTTAGACTATCAACTACATTTACATTATAAATTAATATACTTGATTTTTAAATACCTAATAGAATAACAATGTTTATATTTAGCGTAGAAAAGAATATCAACTAATTAATTCAAAATATTATAAACATTAATTTAATGATTTTACCAAAATAATAAATGACTATTTGGATACTATTTAGATAGATAATAGATTAATGAAAATATTATCATACGTTATCCACCTCTGCCAAAACAGACGGAAAAAACAAGAAAGTGAATGTTCTCACCTAGATTTCGCTCAATAACTTCTCAAGGAAAAAAATGGCAGTCGACGAAAACTCCATTTCTTGCACATTTTCTGTTTAGTATTCATTGAACTATTTCCGTTGTGATTGAAAGTGGACATTAGCTAGTAATTTCCCTTTAAATAATACTCCTAATTGTTTCTGTAAAACTATTTCCGTTGTGATTCAAATATTACCTTCAAGAGTTAGAGAAAATATAGTGGGTCGAAGGTCACAATTCTAAGCACAATAAACACCAACTCGGATGTCAATGCCCTTGACTAGTATTATTCAGTTGCTACTCCCTTATTAACTATGTTTAAATACCCGTGTAAATGCACGGGCCCAATTGTTGTTTCTTTCTTCTAATATTTCTTTGTTTTTTACGCATTTAGGGGAAAAAGAAAAAGAATAGGCTTTTGCGTAATAACGTATAGAATCACGACTACGTGTATTGTTATTTATCTTTTGTATTATGTATATTTTTTTTTTAAATCGTATTATGTGATGACCCAAAGGGGCATCTTATGTAATTTAAGCCTTATCTGTGTTCCGAGGCTCCGAGAGCCTCCGTTAGTCTCACCTCGTTATGCGTGCGCAGCCCGGGTGTGTAGCCGGGAAGCTATTATGTGAAACGTTGATGAAAAAATGAGTTTTTGATAATTAATGAATGAATATAGTTGACTTTGGTCAACATTTCTGGTAAACGGACCCGGACCCGTGATTCGACGGTCCCGGAGGGTCCGTAGGAAAATATGGGACTTGGGCATATGCCCGGAATCGAATTTCGAGGTCCCAAGCCCGAGAAATGAATTTTTAAA
>ML282892.1:30994-99654 GCA_005239495.1 Nicotiana undulata | reverse complement strand
TGAGGATCTGAAGAAATGGGAGAAGAATGCAAAGGCCAAAAAGTGGCTAGTGTGTGGACTAGGCCCAGATGAGTATAGCAGAATCCAAAGCTGCACCACTGCCAAAGAGATCTGGGATACCTTGCAAGTAGCCCATGAAGGAACACCTCAGGTAAAAAGATCAAGAGGTACTCTACTATACTCTCAGTATGAAAACTTTACTATGAAAGAAGGTGAGACAATCCAAGAGATGTACACAAGGTTTACAACCTTGACAAATGAACTTAAGTCTCTTGGTAGAGTAATTCTTGAAGAAGATAGGGTATAAATCCTGACAAGTGTTTTGCTAATTTCCTGGGAAAGCAAGATCACTGCTATCCAGGAATCCAAAAATATGGAAACCCTCAGATTGGATGAGCTAATTGGAAACCTTACTGCCTATGAACTAAGAAGGTAGACAATGAAGATGGATGGTCCAAAGAAGGAGAGGAGTCTAGAACTTAGGATCACTGAGGGAGCATATCTTGAGGGAGATGAGATGGCCATGATTACCAAAGAATTCAGAAACTATCTCATGAGGAAGAAAGGCATCTCTAGAGGAGGAAATTACAACAAAGCTAAAGCTCCAGAAAGGCCCACCAACGAGGGATGCTACAAGTGTGGAAACACTGACCACCTTATCAAAAACTACCCTCAGTGGGAATTGGAATGGAAAAAATGAGAGATATGAAAGACGGAACAGGAAGAAGTAACTGGTCCAACCCAAGAGAACCACAACAAAAGCTATGGTTGCTGCTTGGGGGGAAAGTTCAGATGAAGAATCAGAAGATGGTGAGACTGAAGATCAGGCGCTCATGGCAATTGGAGAATCTGATGAGGAATCACATGAAGAACCAGAGGTAAGTATCTCCCATCTTAAAAACAAAATAAAATTCCTATCTAAAGAAAAACTCTCTCAGTTGCTACTTGATTTTATGGATGATTTTGAAGAAACATCCAAAGAGAAGGATCAACTCTCTAAAGAATGTGCAATGCTAAAAGCAAAATGCATGAACCTAGAAATCAGGGTAAGTGAGTCTGAAAAGAAAAAATTGTCCTGTTGAACCAGGTTCATCCACTTGAAATTAAGATTCTAGAGCTAAAATTTGAAAACTTAAAACTAAAGCTAGGTTCCAGTAAAAAGGTTGTTGATCATTCTCATATCATGTTGGAAGAAAATATGGGAAAACTAAAAGATAATATGTATGCCAAGGATGAACAGATAAGAACACTTAAAGAAGAACTTGGAAAAGTCAAACATGAATTAGATCGAACTTGTAAATGGAATAAATCCTCTGATGCCTTGACATGGCTTCAAGAGAATCACAGTAGCAACCGGAGAGGGCTTGGATCTGGGAATCAATTTCCCAAGTGGGATCCCAAAAGAAAGTATCTCACTCTTCCTGAAAATAAAATCTGCACCCACTGTGGTAAGACTGGCCACTTCAAAATTGAGTGCACTGCAAGAGAGCAGGGCAGTCAAAAAAATGAGAGGTTTGTTAAAAAGAAAAATTGACTACCAAATTGGGCCAGAAAAAATTTAATTCATCCATTCTCTCATAGAAAAGGACCCAAACTAGTTTGGATTCTTAAAACTAACCCCTGATTTCCTTTTTGTAGGTACAAGTGAGAGGAAGCAGCCAAAATTGATTTTTGGATAGTGGTTGCTCAAAGCATATGACGGGGAACCAGGAATAGTTCCTTTCACTTGAAAACCTCAAAGGAGGAAATGTCTCCTTTGGAAATGGAAAGAAAGGTGAAATTATAGGGGTTGGCAAAGTAGGAACCAGAAGATGAGGAGCTTGGACTGGTGAGAAGCAGTGAACACATTGAAGCAACCATGGAAGATGGAACAAGCGATGGACCAGGTCCAACTAACCCAAGCAACATGACAGGGGGAATTCAACATGTGAATCGTGGCCCTGATCCTGTTCCACAACACCAAGACACCATAGAATCATCCAGAAGTGAACAATTGGTGCTCAAACCACACAGATATCAAAGTTCTCATCCTCTTGAGAACATCATAACAGATTTATCATCCGGAATCAAAATAAGAGCCTCCTTGAAAAATCTGTGTGTGTTTGATGCCATCATATCCTTAATCGAACCAAAGAACATTGGTGAAGTCCTACAAGATGCTGATTGGGTAAATGCCATGCAAGAGGAGCTGAATCAGTTTGAAAGAAGTCAAGTATGGCACTTGGTACCCAGGCCACTAGACAGATCAGTGATTGGCACAAAGTGGGTCTTCAGGAACAAGCTCGATAAGGATGGAACTGTTACAACAAACAAAGCCAGACTGGTTGTTTAAGGGTATAGTCAAGAAGAAGGAATCGACTATGATGAGACCTTTTCCCCTGTGGCAAGACTGGAGGCAATCAGACTTCTTATAGCATTTGCTGCACATATGGAATTCACTCTCCATCAGATGGATGTTAAGAGTGCCTTTCTAAATGGCTATTTAAAGGAAGATGTATTTGTCAAAAAACCTCCAAGTTTTGAAATCACGAAGTCACATGACCATGTATACAAACTTGACAAGGCTCTTTATGGTCTCAAACAAGCACCTAGAGCATGAGAGGCTATCAAAATTCCTGCTAGAACATGGGTACAAACGAGGAAAAATTGACAGCACCTTGTTCTTAAAGGAAAAGGGTAAAGAACTCCTGGTTGTGCAAATATATGTGGATGATATTATATTTTGGGCAACTTCTGAAAAATTGAGTAAGGAATTTGCTACACTTATGGGGAGCGAGTTTGAGATGAGTATGATGGGTGAGCTAAACTTCTTCTTAGGCCTGGAAATCAAGCAAAACCTCAATGGAACAATGATTCATCAACAAAAGTATGTGAAAGAACTGCTGAAGAAGTTTAAAATGGAGGAGTCAAAGGAAATAGACACCCCCATAGCCACAACTACAAAATTGGATGTGGATGAACCTGGTTCATCTGTTGATCAGAAGCTATACAGAGGGATGATTGGGTCTCTATTATATCTCACTGCCAGTAGACCTGATATTGTGTTCAGTGTAGGGCTGTGCACTAGGTTTCAGGAAAATCCAAAGGAATCCCACCTAACTGCAATGAAGAGAATTTTGAGATATCTGAAAGGCATAACTGATTTGTGCCTTTGGTATCCTAAAGGTAGTAATTTCGACCTTATAGGATATGATGATGCTGATTATGCAGGTTTCCTGATTGACAGGAAAAGTACCTTAGGCATGGCTCACTTTTTGGGATCCTGCCTTGTGTCTTGGGCCACCAAGAAACAAAATTCAGTAGCTTTGTCTACTGTTGAGGCTGAATATGTGGCTGCAGCCTCATGTTGTGCTCAGTTGCTGTGGATTAAGCAGAAACTCATGGACTTTGGTATAGATGTGGGATGCATTCCTATTTTCTGTGATAACACTAGTACAATTAGTATGACCAAGAACACGGTTCATCATAAGATAACTAAGCACATAGATGTTAGGCACCATTTCCTAAGGGATAACTATGCAAAAGGAATGATCTCAATCGAAATTTGTGCTACTGACAAGCAAATTGCAGATATCTTCACTAAAGCACTGAGTAGGGAGCATTTTGAGAGAAACATTATTGAATTAGAGATGATTAAGATCACCTAATTGGAAAAACAAAAATGGAAAGAAAAAAATATTGGCTAGAAATTTTAACTTAGGTACTTAACCAAACTAATCATTACTCAGTATCATGTCTTTATTGCCATACTCTCTTGCCATGTATTAATATGATTCCCTTGGTGCTAATGATGTTTCTCTATCTTTGTAAATTGAGGCAAATTAAAGATTTTAACAAGATGAACCTGGTTCATCCATGCTGGTTCATCTGACTGACAAGGTACGTACTCATCTCCATATACTTATTAAATTAATTACAGTCATACATGAGCAGGACTCTATCTACATTTGGTTCAATTCAAATTCCTAGTACTTATCCAAATTGAACCAGTTTCAAGAAGTCCCATCTCTACTTAATTAGCCTAGATTTTAGGGGGTTTGTAACTGTCTAATCAATGTCAGTCCTGCATCGATTAGACTTCCACTTGAGTAAACACTTTGCCCATTGTAAAATTCTCATCCACGTCTTATAAAAGGGTCATCATTACTCCCCTCTTCATAACTAAACTGTCGAACCAAGTTCATCTCACTTCTCTCAAACCAAAACTGATCAACCTTTCATCTTTGCTGAAACGTTCATAACAATGTTGTCACCACCTCTTGCCTCTTCATCTTCTTCATCACAAAATCGTGATTATGATGGAGGACTTTATGAGTATGATTCTAATTCTCCATCCGTGTATAGCTCTCAATCTCCAGAGGTATCCTTAAACCCTGAAAATCCCCCAGTTCTTGAACCCACACCTAACCCTAACCCAGCCCCTAGGGCTCGTCGTGTGAAAGTTCTTGCCAGAAAAATTGTTGCCTCTGGCTCTCGTGCAAGATTCTTGGAGGAAATTCTACAGGCTGAACAGGAGAATGAGTCTGAATCATAAAGTGAATCTTTCAAATCAGCCAACGAGGATGAAGCACCTGGTTCATCCAGTTCTGAGCAAGGAAATCTTGAGGTTAGTCATGAACCTGCTATTACTGAGAACATGTTTGTGTTGGTTGGGTCAGCTGTTGATGTTGCAGTACCGGATAGGCGTAGAAAATTAGGAAGAGAAAAGATTCTTGAGAGTGAGGGATACGGAGGTTTTGTAAGGGTATCTGGGGAGGATGGCACCCCCTTGGCTATTTGTGGTCCCGTTCCTGAGCATGTTGGAGAAAATGTCACAGATTTAGGGAGAAATATTGCTGAGGAAGCATCAGCGGGGTTGGAGAGCTTGAGACAAGGTATAGATTAACCTGTTTCATCTATAGAGGAAACACTAGCTGAGATGCTGCATAGGTTGGGAGACTCATACAATCCCAAAAAGAGAAGATCTCTCAAGTCCAGAAAAGCTAAAACACTTGTTTCTTCAAAGAAACGAAAAGCTCAAGTGTATGCTGATGCTCCTTCCCCAAAGGTGCGTGCTACTAGGAGAGTTGCAAAGGGAAAAGCCAAAGTAGGATAGCCTGTTGAGGTTGTTGATGTGGATGATGAATCGTTGGACCTGGTCCAACATGAGGAGCAGCCTGCTCCTGTTGTGATTAAGACACCCAAACCCAAAAAATCTAAGGCTTCTTCAAAGAAGTCAGCTGCTGTGTCTGCCACAACCTCAAGCACTGCTAAGAGGTCCAGGTCTAGGGTCAAGAAAGTGTCAGTTGTTGAAGAAGAAGATAGAGAGTGGAGTGGAGGAGATGAGAAGGACGTTGGTGAGGAAACTGATAGAGTCACAATGTTCAGCAAAAGGACAATTTTGAAGGGAAAGTTATTGAAATATCTCGAGGAACCTGGGATGCGATACCTACTGGACACACTAGATGTGCAGGGGTGGAAGGACATGGTCCTTCGCATGGAAGGAAGGCTGGCAAGAAAAGAACTGGTGGAGTTCATGGGTAATGCAGTCGTGAAAGATGGCAGGGTTACTTCCACAGTCAAGGGCATACAGATCACTTTTGATAAAGAACTTGGTGAGATTCTGAACATACCTGCTGAAGGCTACGATGATTACACTAGGCAAAGATGGCCTAGTCTTGATGGAATGGCCTCGGCTCTCAACATCATCAGATTCTTTTGTGAGAATGAGGAGGAGGCTGAGCCCAGACCGGTGTTCAAGAGTGAAATGCGGCCCCAACATAAGTTATTCTTTGAATTTGTCATCAAGTTCCTGCTGCCCAGGCAAGAAAGAAGGCATATCGCCAATTACATGGGCCCAGGGGCGAAGCTACGTTTAATTAAGGGTGGTCAACTGACCACCCTTCGCCAGAAAATTATACTCCGTATAAGGTAAAATATTACTTGTTATTGATTAAAAATAGACTTTGAACACCCTTACATAGCCCAATAACAAAGGTTTGAACATCCTTATTGAATTTTCTGGCTTCGCCACTGCATGGACCTCACCTTGATGGAGTGTTTGTATAGGGGAAAACAGATCAATTGGCCAGCTTTCATCATTCAACTCTTGGACATAGTTGTAAATGGAACCAAAGTGCATGCTATTCCTTATGGCTTTATTCTGACAACTGTACTTGCTCACTTTGAGGTTCCTGAAGAAAGCTGAGACGGCTAATGCTAAGGATTATTTTGGGAAGAACACTTTGCTGACTTGTGATTATACTGTCAATGTTCCGGAAGATGAACCTGGTTCATCTAGGAAGCAACCTGTCAATAGCAAAGTAAGGTCATTGGAGCAGGAAGGAGAGATGAAGGATGAGGAGATCCTTAGATTGAAATCTCAACTTCATGAGGTGGAAGCTAAGCGGGATGCTCTCAGAGTTGAACTAGCAAAAGAGAAGGAGAAAAATGAAGGTGTACTTCACCAAATGATGTCTCTCCTTCAAGCCAAGAACCCAACCTCATCTGCACCTACCCAACCTTAGGTTGTCCAGAGCCACCAAAACCCCATCTATGACCCAGTCCGAGATTTGTTATGTTTCTCTTTTTACTCTTTTTTGCTCATGGTTATGGTTGTTTTTGTTTTTTTACTGTATGGTGTTTGATTTCTGATCCTATCAATGAATTTTGTTGTTTTGTTATTGGCCTGTCTCATATTTAACTTACATTTATTGGTTTCTTGTGATGATTGATCATGCTTTGCACCTGCAGTTTCCTCAAATGGCCATGAGTAATTGTTAATAACTCAGGTAAGTTTTTCATTTTGTAACTTTTCGATGATGCCAAAAGGGGGAAGAAATGTGCTTTTTAAATTTCAAACGGTTGTGATATTTATAACCTAATGAGCCTGGTTTCTTTATGATAAATGCTTAAAACCATACAAAGTGTTTGAAGATTGTACAGGGTTAAGCCCAAGGTTTGTCATCATCAAAAAAGGGGAAATTTGTTGACCCAAGTCACTGCATGGTTTTGAAGATTGACAAATGTCTACCAAGTTAAACCAGGTCCATCAGGCTATCATAGTGAAACATACTCATTGGCACACGAAGATTCCATGCGTAGGAGATAAAATGTTATGTGAATTATCTGGGAACTAAGAGGTTGTATCCTAAAGCGAAAAGGTTGCAAATTGGTAAGAGGTTAGAGTTCGAATTCAGCAAGGATAGTAACAAAGGAAGGAAGTTGAGTTTAATACAAACTCTTCCACCAAGGAAGAGTTGCATCAGAATTAAACAAGAACATCTCAACTTTTGGTGCTATGTAATGTTGAAGTATTCCCACTGAATATTGATCGCACAAAAGCAGAAGTAGATCAAGATTTGAAAGCAAAATTCCCAGAGATATTTTGCAAGATCCTTGTGCGGCACAAAGGCTACAGACCAGCTAGAAGAACCAGTTTCATATGTTTGTTTGTTGAATCTAGTTGGTTGTAGTAGGTGATTTAATATTGTATCTTTCAGCTTTATTAGAAGCAATTATAATAGGTACACACTGTTCAAGTTAGAGTTAACTTGAAGCTTGTCGCAATTAGCTAGAGGCTAGGTTTCTACAAATTGGAATTAGTCCTAGGTTTATAAAAGAGTTTATTTTGTAAATGTTGTTTGGCTCAGAGTTGTAGTGAAGAGTTTGTGAAAATCCTACTGAGGAGTAGGTCGTGGTTTTTTCACCTTTTGATCCAGGTGTTTTCCACGTAAAAATCTCTGTGTTTTTACTTTACTGCATTTATTATTCCGCAACAGTAGAAGTTGGAACACCAAGAAGAACCAGGTTCTTCTACTAAGACAGCACTCGAAAAATTAGACACCACACAAATCACCCCCCCCCCTCTTGTGTGGTATTAAAGTATAAAACATCATGTTAGTTAGTTTTATCTTGTCTTGACTGCGACTCGTTTTCTGAACTATTTAAATACACCGTCTCTGGCATTCATTCGCATTGCATATTTCAATTGGGACTACGGATGTATTCCGGGAGCTTTCCCCCTGTGTTGCATATTTAAACTGAGACTACGAACGTATTCCGGGAGCTTTTCCCCTGTACTGCATATTTAAATTGGGACTACAGACGTATTACGGGAGCTTTTCCCCTGTACTGCATTGCATATTTACATTTGGAACTACGGGGCGTATCCCGGGAGATTTCACCGTGTGACACTTGTATTGAGCTAAGGGCTCCCTATTACTGTTTTACTTTCAGCTCAATTGTTTCTATTGTTTTACCCTAGCTCCTTTTTATATCTTTCTATACTATTTTTAGACTGTTTTTCTAAAATAAATCCAATAGAGCCTTAACCTGACCTCGTCACTACTTGATTGGGGTTAGGCTTGGCACTTACTGGGTACCAATTGTGAAGTACTCATGCCCTTTCCTGCACATGTTTTTCGTGTGCAGATCCAGGTACCAGCACTCCACTTCATGGCTAGGAGTCACTTAGCATCTTCAAGGAGACCGCGAGGTAATTCTGCCGCGTCCGCAGAATCCCACGAGTCCCATTCTACTCTAGTATAGTCATAGATGACTTATGTACTTCTGATACTTCATTGTATAGAGCTACTTTTAGTACAGAGCTTGTGACTGATGTGACATTCCGGGTTTTGGGAAGTGAAATTGTACATGCCGAGCGGCTGTGCTATATGTTTTCTTCTTCTTTTCTGTTTTATTTATTATATTGCATTTATTTTTCCGCAAGTTTAGGCTTACCTAGTCGTAGAAACTAGGTGCCGTCACGAGACCGTTCAGAGGGTAAATCGGGTCGTGACAAGTTGGTATCAGAGCGTCTAGGTTCATAGGAGTCACAAGTCACAAGCCGGTTTATTAGAGTCTCGCGGATCGGTGCGGAGACGTCCGTATCTATCTTCGAGAGGCTATGTAACTGTTAAGAACAATCATATTCTTTGGAATTCCTTGTCATTCTAGTTACTGTCATCAAAATTCTAGAACTCTATTCTACTCTTGCTCACAGATGGTGAGGACCCGTACCGGGTGACGATCAGGCACCCGAGCCCCCAGCTAGAGCCGCCAGAGGCAGGGGCAGGGGTAGAGGACGAGCACGTGGTGCAGCCCGAGCACCGGCGAGAGCAGAGATGGAGGAGCCCCCAGCAGCTACAGTTGGAGGGGCACAGGAGGTCCCTACTATTACTCCAGCCCTCCAAGAGACTTTGGCTCAGTTCATGAGTGCCTTCAGCACTATGTCTCAGTCGGGACTACTCCCGATAGCTTCAGCTACATCCCAGGCCGGGGGAGGGGCACATACTCCCGCAACCCGTACTCCTAAGCAGAGGGTCCATATTGGGCAGGTTCCAGATTATATTCCTATTCCCCCAGCGGCTCCAGCTCAACATGATACCAGGGTAGCTGTTTCTGAGGCAGAGCAGCTCAGACTTGAGAGGTACAAGAAGTACCGCCCACCTGACTTCAGCGGACTAGCTTCAGATGACGCTCTGGGTTTTCTTGAGGAGTGTCATTGTCGCGCCCCCTTTTTCTATCGCACGGGTTAGGTACAGAGAGATCGGGTTTGTGACGTTTTTGGACAACTCCTTAAAGGAAAGGGTTAAGGAAGAGTCGCCACCTAACGAATTTTATGGTGCGTTAGGGCACCTAGAGGAAATAACTATTGAACTAGTTTGCATTACCAGAGATTGGGTAAGGGCTTGAAATTATCCTAAGGGGAAGGTGTTAGGCACCCCTCAAGATCCACAACTGTGGGTCCCAGCCAAGAAAATTTTGTGAATTTGGACGATGAACAAATAGCAAGCAAGGTTCATATAAGAGGGGATTTCACACAAAGCATAATTTATTAAAGGTTTTGAAAACATTACAAAAAAATAAAGAAATTATCCTAGGTTTAAAGTAATACGGATCACATCAATGCAATACCCGGTATGTCACTTCCTCAAAGAGGCGGCTACACGTGGTATTAGCACACCGGTCATCATATCCGTACTTTACCCTTCCCACCCCGTAAAGATTATTTAAAACGCGTGTGTTGGTCACAAATGCTTATCGCGTGCTATTACCTGTCCCATTCTATAAGTCCTGGGGGGTATTTAGGACTACTATTCCTACAAGGTAGGGACTAGGCTGAACCCTTAGGTTTGAAGGACAAAATGCTAAGCGACATACATAACAAATAGGACTACATGTAAGGGAACACGTAAGGCCCCTCCACAAGTAAGCATGTAAATAGCACGTCTCAAGCACAACTAAAGTCTTAAAGACAGGATTTAAAACAGGAGTTTTTGAGTTGAAAATCAGTAGGTTTCAGCAGTTTTGGTAAGTAACTGATTCCTTGGAAACTTAGTAATAAAGCAGAAAACTCGGTTAAAACAGAGTAGCTTAAAGAAGAGTGATTGAATTTAAAAGGTCCAGTAATTCAAAGATAGTAGTAGGATTTAAAAGTGCACAACATTTTAGCCGAAGTTTTCAGTAAAAGCAGATGAATAACTTTTAGAAAAAAACTAGTAATCAGAAGTGAAGCAAGATTTAAATAAAACAGAGTAATTTCGAACAGGGGCGGCTTACTTTGAAATCCAGTAATTCAAAAATAAAGCAAGAATCAGTAGTTTAAAGGAGTTTTAGTAAAGGAGAGTGAGTGCACAACTTCAAGAACCAATAATTTTAAGATAGAGCAAGGATTCAAACAAAACATAGTGACTTTGTAAGAGGGAGAATTTATTTTGAAAATCTATTAATTGTTGGGCAAACAGGAGTGAAAATAATGACACACAGCAAGGTTCTCAAGGTATCACAAGAGACTGATTAGCTTTACAGATCATTTTTAACACAAACGAGACATAAAACAATTGATTTAAGTTTTAATAAGTGTTAAGCCTAAGGTTTGCCTAGGCGGGCGTATACATTGCTCATTCGTTAAAAAAATGAGAAGGCGGATTTCTAATTCTGATTTTAGAGACATAAATGATAATACATTTGCAGAAAATGTTTTAAGCCATTTTACACAATTTTAGCGGGGTTATTAGAGTTAATACAGGCTGACTAGTCGTTCAACAGAGTATAATTGAAAACAGACATGCTGGGGAAACAAAATCCTAAGGAATATGGTATCTAATGCATACATGAATGCCTAAAACATGGCTTCTAAATGTAGTGCTTATGAAGATGCAGCAGCAGTAACATTATGGCAGTTTTATTAGTTGGTTATAATTATTAATTGTGAGCAGGGCTTATAAAATGACATGAATATAACAGTTATGCTTAAATAAGAACCTAAACATGATTTCTAATGCATGGTATGCATGTACTAAGCATGCTACTATTACACACATAGGTAAGTAAAATCATATAGTCATATTTCCTACCCATACTATACTAAACATGTATAGTCCCCTCCCACATTCACTATCCAGCCCCAATTATTCGTTTACAAGTTATTACAGGCCAATAATAATAAATTACATTATTGAAAGGAAAAATAAGAAGCTACTTCTATAGGGAGCCTTCAATCATGCCCATTCTTCCAACCTCAATCCTTTCGAGTTTCACAGCCTTACATGGTCTGGGTGCGACAAAGCTCCCTAAGGCCCTCGAGGGCCCCTGGCCAATACCAACACCCAGACATAGTTGCTACAATTAAGCATGTGCAGTGAGGAATAACCAGCCTCAGTGTGTCAAAGTTCAGAGGGAACTCAAGGGTTCCCTAAGCAATGCTCACACTGAGGGGGTGGAACCTAAGTTCTAGGAATAGTGTGAAGTTCCAGGAGTATATTTAAAGGAGAAGTAGATTTTTTGAAAGAGAAATGATTCCGTTGAGAAATTTTATAAACTGAAGATTTTTTTTTTTTTTGGAAATAACTTTGAAAACAAGCAGAAATAACAGACCAACCAGACAAGTTCAACAATACATAATTTCACACAAGGACAATGGGAATAGGGGACAAAAGTCACATAATAGGCAGAAGAGGATACATAGATTCCATAAACTTGTTTAAACATATTTGCATAAACCAGAGAGGTCAGCGGATCAGGGGGAACAATAAAGTTTAAGCTGGACATGATATTAAACAGGCTTAATAGATGCATATGGAATAAAATGAACATCTATAAGCATTACTGATTCAATATGTAAATCCCACATAAATAAAGCAGGGCAAATAAGAATAGAGAAACAAGAGATTAATCACATGTTGAACAACAGAAACACAAGTAGAAGAAAATCAGGAAGATGACAAACTGAAACAGTAGTAAACACATTGATTTGGAACTTGAATTGTAATTAGGACATACCAGTGAGAAAAGAGCAGGCAGAAAAAGCTAAATAAGAGCACAACAGTTAGCATTGGCTTTCAGCCAGCTAACAATAACCAAGAGCAAAGAAGAGTAGTAAAACAGAGAAAGAAAGAGAGAGTATTACACAAGTCTGTGTGTAAGAAAAGCTTAGAACAGTGATGTTGTTTTTTTCTTTTCAATGAAAGAGCAGAAGTATATATAGTTGAAAATCAAGCAGTAGAATAAGGCAGAAATCACAGCAGCATAGTAATTAAGGAACTCGGAATCAATTAATCATGAAATTAAGGCAAGTACTCCCTTAAGTCAAGGGATTTGATTCAAACGGTAAGAATCAGTAATATATAAGGCAAGAATAATCAATACATGATTAATAAGGAAGGAACCAATCTAGTTCAGTAATCATAGATCCCAGAATCAGTTAAAATAAGAATCAGCCCAAGTCTTCCCTTAATCAAACGGTAAAGAAGAGCGAGCAAATAAGGAAAATAATTCACATAGAAAGAGTATAACAATCAGGAAAGAATTCAAACATTGTAAATAATTAGGGCTAGGTACATGAAGTATAATTAAGGAAATAACATTAAGAATCAATTAATAGTGCAATCAGCCACATAATAAGGTAAGAGAATGATTTGAAGTTGTAAAAACAAGAAGAGTAGTCGAAAATCAGTACACAAGGAATCAGGGATTGGAAAATGGTACTAATTCAGGAAAAGCCTTATGTATTTAAGGAAATATTGGGAATCAGCATGGTATTACTCATAGTCATTCAGGGATTCAAAAAATGTCAAAACAAGCACTGATTTGAACACACATTAGGCAAGAAGCAATAGAATCAAAGACCAACAGCATAGCAAAGTAATAATCACATAGAATCACGAGTTCAGGCCAACACATATGACATTATGAGCATGAGTGCAACAAACAAGTAACAGACAAAAATCAGAATCACAAGGGTAATCATGATATAGGGAAAAGCATAGTCAGGAGACCCTAATAAGTACGGTAGGGTAAAATCACAGGAAGAGTCAGAGATTACTCATGGGGAAACAGACACACGTACAAATCGAATGAGCAAATCAATAAAGACACACTTAGAATTTAGAATACAATGTTAAAACTAAAGTTTTAACAAAATAAATCATGATTAAAAGTGATAAAACGTTTAAGCATATGAGAAAAAATCACTTGAACCTTGAGAAATCGTTTGAAGAAAAGTTTCAGAAACCCTAAGTGAAAGACTTGTTTAAAAACGAGAAACCTTTAAGAAAAAATGTAATAATACTCGTAATAAACCTGTATCTAGTGTAGATCTAAGAAAAATAGGAAGTTCCACATGTTAGGGTTTCTCAGAAAACCAGGGGTGTGAGCAGACGAGTTCTTGCTCTTCGAGGGCCTTAGGGATGCCATTACCGGTCACATGAGATCCATGAGAGGTGAAAGGATGAGGGTTTCAGGGTCTCCGGCAAAGAGGGATGGCCGGAGAAGATGGGGAGTTCATCGGAATATGAAGAGACAGAGGTCTCTAGAAGAGACTAGAGAGAGAGAGAGAGATCAGTAGAGAGATGAGGGGTCTCGAAGAATGAAAGGGTCTGGAGGGGGGGAGGGGTCGTTAGGGATTAATTAAGGAAGGTTTTATTTGGACCGTTGATCAGATTTGATCAACGGTCGAGATCTAGTCTTAGGCGGGCCAGGTATTGAATTGGTTTGGGCTGGGTAGGAATTGGTCTGATGGGTTGGGGTAATTGGGTTAAGGGGTTGGGTATTGGATTGAAATTGAAATAGGTTAAGAGTGGCTAGATTTTAAATACTCCTTAAAATAAGATAATTAATTAATTAAAATAACTAATAATTATATCAAAAATGAAATTAAGTTTAAATAAGTAAAATCACAGTAATTAACTAATATTAAGTGTGAAAATGCATAAATTTCGAATTGAAACAATGCAAAATGTCCAATTGAGACATAATTGTAAAATTGATGTAATTAAAATTAAATAAGACCCAATTGGCTAATTCGTGAAATAATTGGATTTTAATAGATAAAAAATGATTATAAATAACATACTGAGATGGGAAATATTTTTGAAATTATTTATAGCATAATTTATGGTATTTAATTATGAAATATTTAAAAGAAGCAGGAAAATAACTTAATAAAAATATGAAAAATAAGGAAAAATACTCATTATTACGAAGAGTAATTTAGAAAGCTTATATGAAAATTTGCAAATAGTTTGAGGAAAAAATTGGGTATCAACAGTCATCACATTCTCTGCACTATGGGTATTGTGGAGACGAGTGGGGTTTCTTTCACCCCTTTCCAGCTGAGGGGAGCGGCTTATCAGTGGTGGCGTGCCTGTGAGTTGAGTAGTCCTGAGGAGGCATCTTCACTTACTTGGGATCAGTTCTCCGAGATGTTTTTGCTTGAGTTTGTCCCTCAGAGCCTCAGGGATACGTGGCGTGCGGAGTTTGAGCAGTTACGCCAGGGTACCATGATTGTGTCAGAGTATGCAGTCCGTTACAGTGACTTTGCTTGTCATGCACCAGCTTTGGTTGCCACGATCAGAGAGAGGGTTCGACTCTTCATTGAGGGACTCCACCCCAATATTCGGACTAGTATGACCAGAGAGTAGGAGACATATATCACTTACCAGCAGGCCGTGAGTATTGCCCGGAGGATTGAGAGTATGTTAGCCCGAGACAGGGAGGAGAGAGAGGCCAAGAGGTCTCGAGAGACTGGTCATTTTTTGGGAGTTCGTGCACCAGCAACACGCTATGGTAGGGGTTTTGTGAGTCGCCCTATTTATTCAGATCTTCTAGCAGCTAGTGGTATTACAGCTCCTCTGAAACCTCAGGAGCCTTATTATGCTCCACCAGTATCTAGTGTGCCTCCTGCTCGAGGTGCTATCACCGGCCAGTCCAGCAGGCCAGTTCAGAGTCAGCACCAACCACCACGTCCTCCGAGGGGTTATTTTGGGTGTGGTGACCCTCGCCACGTGATCAGAGATTGCCCCAGAGCTAGGAGAGGTGCACCATATCAAACTTATCAGGCCCCACGTGCTCCACCGGGTCCTCCAGCTATTCTTCCAGCCCCAGTTGCTACCCCATATTCTCAGACAGCTCAAGGTGGAGGTCGGGGAGGTAGAGGTCGCCCTAGAGGGGGAGGCCAGGCCAGGTACTATTCTCTTCCAGCCCATTCAGAGGTCGTTGCTTCAGATTCAGTCATCACATGTATTTTCCCTGTTTGTCATAGGGATGCATCAATATTATTTGATCTAGGATCTAGGTATTCATATGTGTCTTCTTATTTTGCTTCACATCTGGGGATATCTCGGGATTCTTTGATTTCCCCCGTTTATATTTCTACTCCTGTTGGAGATTCTGTTGTTATGGATCGCGTATATCTGTCGTGTGTGATTGTTATCAGTGGTTTTGATACTGGGATTGGTCTGTTATTACTCAGTATGGTAGATTTCGATGTTATCTTGGGCATGGGCTGGTTGTCGCCCCATTATGCTATTCTTGATTGTCACGCCAAGACCGTGACCTGGCTATGCCAGGCTTACCGAGGTTAGAATGGAGAGGTTCCTTAGAGTATACTCTCGGCCGAGTCATTTCTTTTCTTAAGGCTCAGCGGATGATGGAGAAAGGGTGTGATGCGTACTTCGCCTATGTGAGAGATGTTAGTGTTGATACCCCTACAGTTGAGTCAGTTCCAATTGTGCAGGACTATCCTAATATTTTTCCAGCTGATCTTCCGGGTATGCCGCCCGACAGAGATATTAATTTCGGCATTGATTTGTTGTTGGGAACTCAGCCCATTTCCATTCCTCCCTATCGCATGGCTCCTCCTGAGTTGAAGGAGCAGTTGCAGGAGTTGCTGGATAAGGGCTTCATCAGGCTCAGTGTATCACCTTGGGGTGCTCCGGTATTATTTGTGAAGAAAAAGGATGGCTCTAGGCGTATGTGTATTAGGATAGTCCCGAAAAAAAGAATCTAGTAGAGCCTTAACCTGAGCTCGTCACTACTTGACTGGGGTTAGGCTTGGCACTTACTGGGTACCAATTGTGGAGTACTCATGCCCTTTCCTGCACATGTTTTTCGTGTGCAGATCCAGGTACCAGCACTTCGTTTCGTGGTTAGGAGTCACTTAGAAGCTTCGAGGAGACCACGAGGTAATTCTACCGCGTCTGCAGAATCCCACGAGTCCCCTTCTACTCTAGTATAGGCATATACGACTTATGTACTTCTGCTACTTCGTTGTATAGAGCTACTTTTAGTACAGAGCTTGTGACTAATGTGACATTCCGGGTTTTGGAAAGTGAAATTGTACATGTTGAGCGGCTGTGTTATATGTCTTCTTCTTCTTTTCTGTTTCATTTATTATATTGCATTTTTTTTTAGCAAGTTTAGGCTTACCTAGTCGTAAAGACTAGGTGTCGTCACGATACCGTTCGGATGGTAAATCGGATCGTGACAATTTCTCAAAATAATACCTCAGTGGCTTAGTGCTAAAAATTGTTGGTATATGCTTAACTTCAATAGTAATAGAGTAAGATTGGGCGTTACTTATAACTATTCCAAGGCCTAAGATAGGAGTGTATATAAAACCACGAAAAAACTAACCAAATTGAAAATCGAATCAAACCGACCTAAATATTTGTTACTTTTCTTTTGTTTAGTTTGGTTTTGGTTTAAAATTTTAAAAATCGAACAAATTTGGTTTGGTTTTGATTTTAATAAAAAAATAATCGAAAAAACCGAACAAAGCCAACTATAAAAGTAGCTATTTAAAATTAGTTATTACACACACATATATTGATGATAATTGAATCAATATATATATATATATATATATATATATATATATATGTGTGTGTGTGTGTGTGTGTGTGTGCATCTTTATACAAAATTTTTAAAATTTTATGGTACATGTTAATCGTTTTCACTTTTATTCTAGTTATATTATAACAATCTAATTGTTTACTTTACATTCTAGTTGTAGTTTTCTTTTGCTAAGTACAAAAATACATATCATGTTAAAAATATTTTTTTTATTGAGTCCTTAAAATTTTCATCACTTTTTGATTCAATTATCATCAATTATCTTGTTAAATGATAGATATCTCACAGAGCATTTGGTTTGATAATATAGTCGCGGAATATGTGTTTGATAGTGTATGTTTCGTCTTAAAAAAATTCGATAAAACCCCGAAAAACCTACAAAAACTGATAGAAACCGAATCGATAAAAAACGACTTAATTGGTTTGATTTGGTTTGATTCTTTTTAGAGAAAATCGATCCAAACTGAACCATAAACACCCCAAGCCCAAGACATGTTTCACTATTTTAAAACTTAAAATATAAATATATTTTGTTTCTATAAGTTTTTTAATTTCATTGGATACTTGATTTCTTTTATAAAATTTATAACTTACAATTATAATTTTTTTTATTGAAACTTAAGAATTTTATTTAAAAAGTATATACCTAATAATTAATGGAGTTTTTCCCTATATATACTATAATACATACTATATTATATTTGATACATCAATACCTACTTGTATCACAATTGTACCTAACTTGTATCTGATATATTAATACAAAAAATAATACATGATATAATACTAATACAATTATTATATATTTGTGATACAAACTGTGATACATTTCTAAAAAATTATGATACAGTTGTGATCGTCATCTTCTTCAAGTTTTAATCACAACTCTACACTTAAAAATATGATATAATATTGTATTGTAATTGCATTAGTATTGTATCAAGTATTGTTTTAGATATTGATGTATCAGATACAAGTAAGAAACAATTCTAAAATAGTTATGATACATTTATCATACAATTCATGTAACTTCATTTTCTTTAAGTTGCAATATGAAATTTTAGCTAAAACACCCTAACTTAACCAATTTTCTTCAAAATTGAGATATAAACTACAAGGTATATTCTTCATTATTTGCAAGAACACCCAATCCAAATAAATCACAAATTCGTAAACTTCGAATATTTAATTCAAAATTTTGAAACTTTTTAATGGATGTTAATGGAGAACCCTTTGTTACTGCAAGTTTAGAGATAAAATTTTTGCCATTTTCATCTGCATTGCGAGAGAAATACCGATTTTGGGTGATAAGTACAAGGGAGAGAAAACGCGATGTGAATTTTTTTGAAAAATAGATGAAATTCAAATTTATAGGAGGGGGGAGGGGGGGGTTGGTCAAGGAGAGAGAATGAGATGCTAAATTTAAGGTAAACTTTTCATAATTGATTATAATATAGCTAGGTAAATTTTCCATAATTGATTCAGTAAAGATTCGATGGACACCTCTAATCAGTTAACTTCATCGACAACATAAAGGAGTTTACTAGTGAAAATAGTACGGGCTAGCCAGTTTTCATACTGACAATTAAAAAATAGTTATCATTTACAAAGTTATTGAAAAATAGCTACTGTTTTGTTGAAACACCGAAAGTTCCAGCATAATGCTGGATTATGGAGCTTCTGCGTATAAACTTCAAGCATATTATGTTGGAACTCTAGCATACCGAAAGATTCAGCATAATATGCTGGATTACGGAGCTCCTGCGTATAATTTTTCAGCATACTATGTTGGAACTCCAACACATTATGCTGGAAATATCGTGTGTAAAAAATTCGAACTCCAGCATATTATACGATTTTTTTCTGCATTTTAAGGGTATTCTTATTCAAATTTTATATTTACATGAAAAAGTGATTAAATTATAATTACTTTTGAAAAAAATTCAATTACTAGTTGAAAAGATGACTATGTTTGAAGAGAAAATGGCATGGCATGACAACACATAAAGAGAATTGGCAATATTTTGGTCCTATATTAGGTTTGGCAAAGGTAACCCCAAAAATTAGTATTATATAGTCAAATTCAAAATAACCCTAGTTTCTTATTTATGCTATCTCCCCGTATTTTTTCTTCTCTCTCCCGTATTTCTTCTCCAATTTTATTCTTCAATCTCTTTTTTTTCTTTTTTTTTTCAATCTTGTAATTTTTTTTCTTCAATCTGGATTTGGAAAAGCATGTGTTCTTTGATAATGTTTAGAAGTTGTAATGTTGAATATATTTTTCTATTAAGTTTAAATCTTGTCACCATGACGACAATTTTGTAAAAAGAGTTTTTTATCTAGTTTTTTGTCTTCATCCCATTGTTGCTTTGTTCGCTTTGATTTGTATCTCTTTAGCAGACTCCAATTTTCTTCTTCTTCATCATCTTCTTCTCTATTCCTTTTTAGTTGTTAATTATCATATTATTACGAATTTTTGGTCAGTTGGCTTTCAAATTAATAATTTTTAAAAATAGGATACAGATTAACAACTTGTTTGGATGGTTGTTACCCGTGTATCGTATTTTATGATTGTTTTAAAACAATGTTTGTTTTGATTGTTTAGTTAAAATTGGTTGTATTGTATTGTTAAATCTATTGTTCCGGAACAATGAAACGTCTCATTTTTTTAAACAACCGATTTGGTGTGGTGGGACTGTTTCCTATTTTTCTTTCCAATTATGGCATAACTTATTACTTTATAATTCTATTTTATACTTTTTTTTTATATTTTAAATAATAGCAAAGTCTCTTTCTCATATAATTCTATAATAGAATTCTACGTGAGGTCTAATAACCTATATAAATTCTCAAAGACAACATTCCAAATATAACTTATATAATAATCTACATATGTGAAAACTCATTTTGATAGAATTTGCATGAATTTAATTGCTTAATTTATATATAAGACATAATTAGTGATAAATTAGTAGAAAGGGGTTTTCTTAAATAATTTTTATGTATAATTCTTGACAAATTAAATATTTAAAATAATTAAGGATTTTTTAGTAAACTTATCAGTTACAGCACATTACGATACAATCAAACCAAACATCAAAATGTTATTTTATAATAACAAACAAGACAATTTATCCAAATATTATATTTATTAAACGATACGATACAATACAATACAGTACAATACGATATATTATAAAATAATAAAAACAATAATCCAAACAAAGTGTAAAAGGTGACAACTATAGGATACGACCGAAAATCTCCCGTTGCCACACCATGCCTAAATGGCTAAATCCCATGTTTGAATTTCACCGAGTTTACTATTTTGGACTTGATGACAAAGAAGTAATGAGCCCGGCCTGGCGGCCCACAGTCTGTCCACGAGTTCAAAATTTGAATTATTAAACACGGAGTGACTTTGCTCTGAGCCGCGAAGTACCGCCACGTCTTGGAAACCATGAAAAAATGGAACCGTCGGCGGTAAAATCACCGGTGAATTACCCGGCAAAATGTTTCAGTTATTCTGCAGCTATTACGCTCACAAATCGCCGTGAAATGCTTCTTCGGCGTCGCAAATTAAATTGTGTTCGAACAGCTTCCCATGCTTTGAAATTCCCCCCAGTGATTAAGGAATGCGAAAATTGTGAAGTTAATGATGCAAGAGAGCGGAAAGGGAAGGAATGGGTACACTTTGTCGGCGCCGGAGGTTGTGGTTTGTCCGCTCTCGCTATGCTTGCTCTCAAACAAGTACTCTCTCTATCTCTCTGTCACACTATTTATATTTGGTGAGAAGCTGTTTTTTCAAAAATTTTGAAAAACACTTCTTAAATGTACTAGAAAAAGCGGTGAGTTACCTGATATAGAGTTTCGGAAATGTGTATTTTATATGCTTGTGATTGTGAAATCGTGTTCGAATTGAGATTAGAGATATTGTAACAATAGTAGTGCAAAACCCTATCTTATTTTTTGGACGGATGAAGTAACTTTCACTTTCACAATTAGCTGGCGACACCTCCCTAAACACTTATGGGTCGTTTGGTTTGAATACGACTTATGTCGGGATAAGTTATACTGGTATAAGTTGTGCTGGGATAAGTTATGTTGGGATTATTTTTTATCCATTGTTTGGTATGTTGTATTAAATATGACAATTGCATAATTTGTAAGAAGAATGTATAAGTTATACCGGTGCTAATTACCCCACCCTCTCTATGGTATAAGTTATCCCCGTGTTATTTTTAATCCCGAGATGACTTATACCCGGTTTGCTAACCAAACGAAGTATTAAGGTGGTATTAAATTTTTATACCAACACTATACCTTCTTATACCTCATATCAAACGACCCCTTAGAGATCACTTCGTTGGCTGCAGAAATAGTAGAAATCTCGGTATAGAATTGCTCATAACTAGTCTAATACATCATTTGATTAACGACATACATTATTATTCAACGAATAACAATCCTTACATTACTATTCACCGCATAACAATAGTATATGTACAATACTTAGGCTGATTCCAAGATGTATGATTGAATCGAAGTGATTTTTACTTTATTCAAGCATTGGATCTCCTGTCTCATCTCAATTAAGAGGGGTCACAGTTACAACGTAACTAGTATGTGAATCAAACTATCCTTTATTATTTGGACAATTGAATTAGTGAGCTGATTGTTAGTGTAAGAAAATTACTTTGTTTCTTCCATTTTCGTCCAATGTTCTGGTAGGTATAATAAAACTGCGCTAAATTTGAAATGCATTAGGGTTATGAGGTCAGTGGTTCCGATATAATGTGGAATAAAGCCATGGACGCATTGCAAGAAGCCGGTGCCCGAGTGTATATAGGTCATTCTGAGCTTAGATTGAGAAAGCATAACGGTTCGATGCCTGATGCCCTTGTTGTGTCGAGTGCGATTTGTGGAGACAATGTGGAGATTTCATATGCCGAGTCCGTTGGAGTACCTGTGTGAGTACAGTGATCTTAATTTTTGATTGTATTTCTGTTACTCAAGTTACACTTGACTTCAGATAGTAGACGTGGTGTTCTGTTCTGGTAGGTACAAGCGAGGATCTTGGTTGGGCAGGATCACTGAAAGCTACAACCTCATTGCTGTCAGTGGGAGCCATGGTAATCTTATTTCTTTGGTATTTGCTGAGATATTAATACCCGACAAAGTCTATTCTATGTCTGAGATTTGCTAAACATGGCCAAGTTCTGATATCGTGAAAATATTCTCAATATTTGCTTGCATTACACGGAAGCCTGAAATGTGAGGAAATTTGGCTGAGGTGTGATATGCGTTGTACTAGCCATTTTCTCTTGGGTGAATCAGTTGTTTGAAAACCATGTGTATTTTCTTGCTAACTATGGTGTACGGGCTGCCTTGCGCACACATCGACTAATTCTACGAGTTACCTGCTATCTCCCACCACTGTTCTTTGATCCTAGTCCTTTGTTTATATACGGTATGTCAGTATTAGCAGTGAGATTGACACTATTCTTGTTGTTTCATTTCCTTGGATCTCTGTCATTATTCGTTGTATTATTTGCTTACACTTACATTGTTGTTGCTATTGTTTCTCTATTGCTCCATTTTTTTACGTTCTTGAGCCGATGGACTTTTGGAAACAACCTCTCTACCTTCATAGGTAGGGGTAAGGTATGCGTACACACTACCCTCCCCAGCAACAGGTACCAGGTAACTCTGTCCACCAGATTTGGACAGATAGAAAATCACATAATGTTTTTTGCCTCCGCTGGCAGTGGCGTTTCTAGATTAAGGGGTATGGATTCACGTGAATTCATGCTCCTCTTCTTAAACCATGTATAACAATGTTATATTTCTTTAAAATTACTTAAATATATGTGCGTGCACCCATTCTTAAAGACTCCTATGGGTGCAATAATTATTGGGTGCACCTCTACAAGTGCAATTGACATTTCAAATCCTACTTCGGATGGTCTTATTTTCGGCATGCAATATCGATATATATGTGAACAACAACAACAACAATAACAACCCAGTAAAATCCCACAAGTGGGGTCTGGGGAGGGTAGAGTGTACGCAGGCGTACACCTTACCCGTACCACGGAGGGATAGAAAGGTTGTTTTCGAAAGACCCTCGACTCAAGAAGACGAAAATAATCAGTAGATCAGTGTCAATAACAAAAGCCAGAAAAATAATATCAGCATCGTAAGAGACAGAAAATAAATGGAAAAGCAATAACAATAACTAGTAATAATGCCGTAACCCTACATAAACCACTAACAACCCAAGGCAAAACATTTTCAGCCTAGCCCGCCCCCGGTTCAAAGTAGAAAAATGCTCGCCTCCCGCCTAACCTACAACCCTAATGCTCGAACTCCACACCTTCCTATCAGGAGCCATGTCCTCGGAAATCTAAAGTCGCGCCATGTCCTGCCTGACTATGTTGCTTGGACTCTCCAAAGATGTTGCCGGATGCGTGTCGGATCCTTCAAAAGTAGTGTATTTTTGGAGGATCCGACACGGGTGCAACAACATTTTGGAGAGTCCGCGCAACATAGCTGCCTGATCACCTCACCCCAATACTTCTTAGGCAACCCTCTACCTCTCCTCGTACCTGCCAATGCCAGCCGCTCACACCTCCTAGCCGGGGCGTCTAGGCTTCTCCTCCGCACGTGCCCGAACCATCTAAGCCTCGCTTCCTGCACCTTGTCGTCCATGGGAGTCACGCCCACCTTCTCCCCAACATCTTCATTCCTAATCATATCCAGCCTAGTGTGCCCGCACATCCATTTCAACATCCTTACTTCTGTCACTTTCATCTTCTAGATATGAGAATTTTTGGATGCCCAACACTCGGCCCCATACAACATGACCGGTCTAACCACCGGTCTACAGAACTTGCCTTTAAGTTTCGGTGGCACTTTCTTGTCACATTGGACTCCAGATGCTAATCTCCATTTCATCCACGCCACTCCTATACGGTGCGTGACATCTTCGTACGCCACTCCTATACGGTGCGTGACATCCTCGTCTATCGCCCCATCCCTCTGGATACTTGACCTAAGGTACTTGAAACTTTCTCTCTTGGGGATGACTTGTGAGTCTAGTCTCACGTCTATGCCTGCTTCCTCCGACACATCCCTTAACTTGCACTCCAGATATTCTGTCTTAGTCCTACTCAACTTGAAACTTTTAGACTCACAGGTATGTCTCCAAACCTCGAGCCTCTCGTTAACACCGTCTCGCGTCTCATCAATCAGAACATCGATATATAGAAAATTACTAAAATTTCAAAAAGAATATAATTTGGAACCTACAACTTCAAAAGTGTACTGGGTTCATTGTAGGAGACTAAAGTTAAACCCGTCATATGTAATTCTAGATCCACTAGTGCACCCATCATCTTGAAATTTTGGATCTGCCTCTGTCCACTGGGATTTGAACTTGAGACCTCATGTTTTCAACCAACTTCATTGGCCACTAGGTCACATCCTTGGGTGCAAAAGCATGTGTATTTTGTAATTGTGTTCGACGTCAACATCCTTATTTACCAAACCGATCATTTTATGAGATCTTGCCTACAATTGCAATGTAATCTTGTACTACTGAGAAAGCTTGAAATATGAGGAATTTCGGTAGTTTGCTTGCAGCACAAACCATTTCGCTTGTGTTTATCATCTCTCCTAAAACTTGAACCTTCTCTGCTTTATTGGCTTAGAGTTTTGATCTGTCGAAACACTTGAACGGTTTTTAAGCATACACAACTGTCTTGCACAAGCATACGTGTGAAGAAGGATTCAAGGCAGAAAGTATCAGGAAGGGAGAAAAGCAACACCTCTGACTGAAGGGATTAGTCCGTGAAAGAAGACAAGAATTAGGCAACATTGGAAGAAGAGAGATTCAGGCTCCTATACTGTCGGTTACTAAAATCTGAAGTTCATGCCCGCTCTCTAATTTATGTAATTTGCAAAACACCTAACAAACCACTATGTTATAAGCCAAAACATATCCAATTAGTAGGTAAAACTCATGCTGTGAGTGCATGGATAGAACTCGTAATGCCTGATCAGATGTTTGGCTTTGAACTGTATGATATCTATCAGCTGAGACCGATTCTGAAAGGCCTTTGGACCATTAATATTTTCTGCTATTTAGTCTGGTCAGAATGACTTTGACCTACTCATGATGCAGCCTTTTTTACCACCAAAATTCACTTCTCCTGATTTCTGTTGATGTATTGACCAATGCAGGGAAGAGTACCACAGCTAGTATGCTTGCCTATGTCTTAAATGCAATGGGGAATGATCTTACAGCTGTAATTGGGGCTTGGGTACCACAGGTAGGTTTACTCTGTCTCTTCCTCTTAGAAGTGATTTTGTACTACTCTGCTTTCTGTGAAATGTTTTTCTTGATATGCCCCTTGGAAGTTTGTCAATAATGTTTGCCAACCGTTTTTTGTTCACATTAGAGCATTTGTATCCGACTCTGAGATTTTTCATTTAGACGCAAAACTTATTTTTGACTTAACTGCCTTCTGCAGCTTGCTGAAAGAAACATCATTTGTGGAACTGGTGGCAATTTTGTATTGGAGGTATACAATACTGTCACACCTTTTTTCTTGTGTCTTGTTATCTGCATGAGTTGGTTTTAGTTTGTAAAATTGTAGGAGTCACTCAAGATTATCATAGTTTGTTATTCCTGCAAGTCTGATCTTTGTGTTTTTTTAATGCAGGCTGATGAGTATGATTGTTGTTTTCTTGGAGTAACACCTCGGATTGCTGTGGTAACAAATATAGATTGGGAACATGTAGACATGTTTCAAGATGAGGTCGGTGATTCACTGCTTATGGTGTTTACCAAGTATGTAAATTTAATTTATTCTGTCTCTGGAAAATCACCAGATTTTTCTATCTCAGGAAGCAGTTAAAACAATTTTCCGGAAGTTCATTGGGCAGATTAAGGTTGGAGGACATTTAATATTATGCGGTGATAGGTATGTAATGATAACTTCATTCCACAGTTGATATGTTTCATGGATTGAGTGGATTTAGCAACAAAGTTTTCTTGCTCAAACAGAAATTTGTTGGAGATTTTTCAACAAATGTTTTACTCACTCTTCATAGGAAACATCTCCCGAAGGAGGACAATCACCATGCCATATTTCTTTTTATGCAGCTGCTACTACTTCATTGCATTTGCCTGTAGAAACAATATCATGAAGATAGTAAGGGTCCTCACATTCTAAGCAGTGTTCACTGACTATGGTTTTTTATAGAATCATATGTCTTAACCATCTTGTGGATGCTGCATCTATGAAATATGGAACAATATTCACGACCAGAAGAGTGAACTTATTATGTTTGTCCTCTGATACATTGCTTGTTCTATTGCTGAAGGTTTCATTATCTTTGGTTATAGAACGCGCAATTTGATCTAATTCTTAGGCTAAAGGACATATTGAATTTTCATGTCTAATTTAGTTGCCAACAATAATTCTCTGATTTGGTGATTACAGTCTGGATGCGTGCTCTTTGGTCAACAAAATGGGCTCAGACTCTGCTCCTAGTTCAGTTCTTCGCAATGAGGCATTCCAGATTTCAACTTACGGAATTTCTAGTTGTAATGATTGGCATCCCTTATCAATATCCCCAAACTCTTGTGGTGGTAGCGACTATAAGCTGGTGAGTACATTTGTTCTTTAGCTCTGCCCTTCTAGAAGCACTCGTTTTAGGCTATGTTCATTCATCTCCAATTTTGTTGTCAGATTATAGATTTGATTCTTTCTTCACGTCCAGATATGAAACATACTTGTTTCATGTAAAACTGAAATACATTTATTAGTTTTCGAAGTATCATTTGACAATAAATACAGGGAACTTGTGGATAGCTTATGACAAAGGAGGTGAAAATGCTTCGCATATTCTACTCCTGCTTTGTACTTGAGTTGGCAACTCTATGCTGCATGATCCGTAAAATCGCTTTTCAAGAAAGTGAAAGAACAATTTACAGAAGCTTAACATAAAGTGCATATCATAACTTCTGTCTTCCTCTATGGTCTACAAATTTGTAGATTATTCTCTCTGAAATTAACTGGAGAGTCCAATTCAAAATTCCTGATTTCTGTTCTGCTTCTTCAAAAGATTATGAGAGAATGCATCCCCTCACAAAATAAAGTGAACATTTGGGAAATAAGCTCCTTTCTTGCCCCTCCATACGGAAAAACCGATGCAATTTGTAGCGCTATAAAATCGGATTGAAGAGTTAATATATAGACTTTTAACATACATTTAATTCTAACTTTATTTCTGTTGATGAATTTGAAGCCTTCCAACTTTTGTATGTTGGACAATATTCTTGCAGATAAATAAAAAAAGTATAACGGCATGGAGAATAAAGTTTTTGCTGTCTTCTATTTCTAGCTACCCCCTGTAGTTATTTGAAGTTACTGGCATATGGAATACCTCTTATATTTGTGCATAGATTGTTGCTTAAAGATCTTATTTCCTTATTCAGTTTCACAAAGGACATCATATTGCGGACATCAGCCTACAAATTCCTGGAGTCCACAATGTTCTTAATTCATTAGCAGTGAGTAAACATTTTTATCTTTTTTATTTTTTTAGTGTAAGTCGACATTTAAAAGTTGCAGAACTGTTCTCCTTCTTTTCTTTATTTTGTGATCTTTACTCAAATATGTTTGGCTATAAACAATGCCATTACAGCTAATGAATTTTGATTTTGTTCGAACTTAAATGGGCCCTAAAATGGAGAATACTTTGTTGGCTGCTCGTGATTATCTCATAGTTTAGGCATCCGTTTAGAAGAAAACATGTTTTAGCGTGCAAAGTTGTTTCCTTCGTCCACTGCAAGTGAAGACAATTTTTGATGATTTCTTTTGCTGCTTTGGACACCAACCTGCAGGTCATTGCAACTATCCATGCTCTGTTTGCAGATCAGAAAAAAATTCTTAGTTCCATGGCTTCATTGCAGCTTCACTTGCAAAAATTTGAAGGTGTTTCCAGACGTTTTGAGAAGATAGGTACTGTACGCGGATGCCATATTTACGATGACTACGCTCACCATCCTACCGAGATTCAAGCCGTTCTTCAGGCAGCACGCCAGAGATTTCCATTTCAAGAACTTATAGTAATATTTCAGCCTCATACTTACAGGTATGTACCTGAGAGCATGCTCCTTCCAAATTACAGTTACATCGATTGCACAATGCTTGAAATTTTCACAATTTGCAGTCGTCTAGCTGCATTGAAAGATGACTTCGCTACTGCATTCACTAATGCGAATAGGGTTGTGATTACGGAGGTATAATCCCACTTTGAGTTGATTATCGAAAAAAATAATCCCACTTTGAGTTGTGAAGCTACTTAAGTGATAATGTTTCTACTTTCCCTTTCTTTTTCTCTTGGCAAATGAGATGTATTTTTTGTTTCTGCTGCTAGATTTATGCAGCTAGAGAAAGAAATCTTTGGAAGATCAGTGGAAGCGATCTTGCAATGTCTGTAGTTGGCCCACCATCTGAGTTTATCCCTTCCCTGGTATGGAACTCTCTGCAACTAAGAATTCTTCCTCACGGTCGCAAACGTTGTAGTTACCTCAAAATTTTTGTTGTGCCCTCCTTGTAGTCACTACTTATTTGGATATGAGAATAATTCAGTCTTTCAGCAAGTACTGTTGTTCCTATTCTCAGGTCTAATTAATAAATGGAAAATGCCCCTTATGATGGTGGGAGACAGAGAGCTTCTCTTTCTCTAGATAACCATATTTATTGCCAATGTTTTAAGAATATCACATCCATTACAGGACTGGACTAGTTAGCTTGAGTGGTCAGTGGCAGCTTATGGTTCATCTTGGTTAAGTTAACCTTTCTTCTTATTTCCTCCTTATTATGGTATAAATTTACCAGATACAAGTGCTGGAAGTGCTGGTGGATCAGATATCCAAGGATCCCGATCATGAAATTGTCATCTTGACCTTAGGGGCAGGTGAACTTTCTGTTTTATACGACTCTGAAAGCCCTTGTATAACAGCAGTACATTCTCTAGTTGTAATAGTAGTCCATTGTCTAGGGAGGCCATTCTTCGCCGAGATGGAAAAGGAAAAAAAGAAAGAAAAACAAATAAAGGAATAAGCAATAGAAAAAGGCACAAGAATCTTTGGCTTCTTATTTTGAGACTTGATTTTGATATCTACTTTCAGGAGACATAACTTCGGTGGGTGATAAACTGCTACTTGAACTGCAGCAGAGATTGCTATAATATGCTTCTTTGCAAGATGGCAGCAAAACTTTCCGTTTCTGGGACGTGAAGATGCTTATACTTTCAGAGCCTCAAATTAAATGGCTAAAGAAGCAGAGGGTCCTAGCACCGTGCACATTCATCTGCACTAAATAGATGGGTGCCAAGCGTGACCTTGAGTTGATGGAAGATCTAGTCACGCAGATATGATGATAATGTTTAACTGCTTGATATCATATGCATCCAATGATTGATTTCTCTGCTGCAGCAAACACAACAATCAAAAGGAAAAGACCTAGGCAATGTATAGAAGGGATGGAGTAAGAAAGTACCGCACTGCACTCTCCAGTAGTAGGGATCCTCTCGGCTGTCACCTGCCGGTATTACCAGTCATCTTGATTGTTGAGTATGTATGTCGCCAATAGTGTGGTTTCTCACTTAATGACCACCTCCTTTGCTCAGCACTCATGTGGATCTTGAGGAAGAAGATAGGAGAGCTTTTAAAAGGTTAGGAGGACGACTATGTACATTTGAAGAGTTATCCTCTCATTCTAAGCTTCTTTTTGGTGCATCGATTAAATGTCAGTTTGTAAAGGAAGATAGTGTGTCGTTCGTAGAGAATCACATTATGATGTAGATTATCTGTTTTTTGATATAGTGCTTGTATATGGGAGATTTCTCATTATTAATAAAAATATTTACCTTGTTTCATTTATTTACTTTCCTTCTAAAAATAAATAAATATTTACCTTGTAAAAAAATGATCACCTCCTTAGCTTCTTTTCGTAGGGAAGCAGGAGCTTTTTCCATTCTGTACATACAGCATATGTGACATTATAATACACTGTAAGTCTGTAATTAATTCAATTCAATGCTTATGGAAGACCAACCAGGTCATGTCTGGATTGAAGCACCGTGCATATCAATCTCTAATGAGCTGCTGCAAAGAGGCTGCATTCTTCTCTCATTAAGACAGGTATTTACACCCATGGATATCTAAATTAGGACACTGCCGAGGGAATCCTACAGAAATCTACTTGTGAGCACTGATCTAAGCAAAATTTCCTAGGGCATGTCATAGCAAGAAATTGGAACAGAAGTGTGGAGTTACACGCAGGACCTAAACTGAGAGCAGCCAAACTTGGGGCTACATAATTACAGACACAAAACCAAACAATTGCAGAAAGCTTACCCAACAGTAGTAAATTCTTGAGCACCTCCTGGCATTAATGATGCATATCGGCAATAGTTTGGTTTCTAACTTTATGACACCTCCTTAGCTTCTTTTTTTGTAGAGAGTAGGAGCTTTCCCATTATGTACATACAGCTTAGTGATATTATTATACACGGTTTATCAATTCTTTTGGAGGAATTTGATGACTTACGGAAGTCCAACTAGTTTCTGTTTCGATTGAAGCACTGCTCATATCTAATGAGCCTGCATACGTCAACACTAACGCATGTATTCACAGCGACTGCTGGGGGAAACTTATTGAAATCTACTCGCGAGGACTGATTTAAGCGTAGCAGCCAAACTTAGGTAGCAATACATAATACAGTAGCTCAAAGTAGATTAATGGAGAAAAAAATTCATATTTCATGCAAACGCGCATGATACAGTGTTCAGCTCAAATCCAAAACAAAAAAGTACAAATTCCTAATAACTGCACTAATCTTTGACTATCCAACATAGAATCCTGAAATAGTCACAAGGAAGAATGCAAACCTCAACTTTCTACTATACACAGCTTTCTTGCTCCATAGGACCTTCCAAAAATACAATCAAACAATTACAGAAACCTTACCAAAGTCACTACTTAAATGAGGACAAACATCTTGCTACCGCCCGAAAAACGAGAAGAACCCACGTTTCTTAGGCTCCTCCTCCACCATCACAGCCTCCATACTATCCTGCTCAACCAATCTCCAAGCAGCTTGCTCAAATGCCAAACCTGCCAAAGCTGGCGGCTTGTTCAACACAAGAGGATAACCTCTGTTAGTACTTCTAATAACCTCCGAATCCTCAGGAATCACACCTAACAAAGGAAGCCCCAACATTTCCTGCACATCCAATACAGACATCATATCTTCCCCTTTTATCATATCCGTCCGAACCCTATTCACCATCATCTTAATATCCCTTATTCCATCACATTCCAACAATCCAGTCACTCTATCAGCATCCCTTAAGCTTGTAATATCCGGTGTCGTCACTAAAACAGCCTCATTTGCGGGAGTAATAGCTGTGATAAAGCCAGCATCAATGCCAGCTGGACAATCAATGATAATGAAATCGGGTGCACCTTCGTCACGAGCTTTTAAGGCGTCCACAAGCCAAACCAAGGCTTTCCCGCCAAATCCAATGGGCAATTTGGATCTGGGCTTGGAAATACATAACAGTTCAAAATTGGACCAACGCTTGTCACGAACAAGGGCCTGATCGAGACGGCAATCGCCATTGAGAACCTCAACAACGGTGTAATTGACCCGGTTTTCTAGGCCCAAAAGGAGGTCAAGGTTGCGGAGACCGACATCGCAATCAATAGCGACGACGGAGAAGCCTAGACGAGCTAAGGAGAGGCCGATATTGGCGGTGGTGGTGGTCTTACCGACGCCGCCTTTGCCGGAGGTAATGACGACGACTCTTGGAGTTTCGCCGGCGAGCTGAGGCTTGCGGTTGTACTGGAGGATGGAATGGATGGAAGGATAGAAGTTTCTAGAAGGATTGGGAGTGGGAATGGATTTTAGGGTTTTGGAGTATAGGGAATTGGGAGGGGTAAAAGAGGAAGAGTAGAGAGAAGAGGGTTTAGGGTTAGAGAGTGGCTGCAGAGATAACATTTTCGTGTGGAAGAAATGAGAGACTATTGTATTGAGTGAAACTTCAGAAGTGGAATAACATGTTTGAATTGAATGTGTTGTTGTTGTTAGCAGAAAGGGGAAGGCGACGGCACTGGGGAGTGGCAAAGACTGAAGAACGTGAAATATCTTTTTTGCGCTAATCTTTATATTTTCTTTTTCTTTTTTGGTTATTGTGTTTGTACTTATTTTTAAATAAGACAAAATATATTTCTAAAAAAAAATTCTATCATCAACCTCATTAGGGATGATAATCAAAGTAACTCGTAATAATCATAATATGACGTTTGGTTCTGGATTTTTTATATACTGTAAAACAAATCAATTCAAATAATCACACGAGTAATTTGATGATTCCACTATATTAAGTGGTGTAATTATTTAACTTCATGACCACGCTGTAAATGGAAATTGATTTATATTCTTGAAATCTTTTAAAAGATGGAAAATCACGCTTATGAATGCATAATATGCCATTACCCCAGAGGAAAAATTGTGATGATCCGAAAGGTCATCTTATGTGTTAGGAATTCAATTCTGCGCTTCTAAGCTTCAAACACCTCATTATATCCTTCCTTGATTTGCGCGCACAGTCCGGATGTAAAACCGGAAAGCTTTGATGTGGAAATATGAGAAAATAAAAAAAATTAGAGTTAAACTTTTGATTTTAGTTGACTTTGGTCAACAATTTTAGTACACGGACCCAGATCTGTGTTCCGACAGTCCCAGGAGGTCCGCATTAAAATATGGGACTTGGGCGTATGCCCGGGATTGAATTCTGAGGTCCCTATCTTTAGAAATTAATTTTTGAAGAAAATTATTTTGCTGGATTATAAGGAAATAAAAAAATGAATCAATGTGTAAACTCGTTGGTATCGGACTGTATTTTGGTTCCGGAACCCGGTACAGGATTATTATGACATTTATATCATATCTGTGAAATTTGGTGAGAATCGAAGTTGATTTAACGTGATCCGGACATCCGCTTAAGAAATAGTGAAATTGACGTGTTCTTGCGAAAAATCATGAGTTTTGTGGTTGAATTCGTAGTTTTAAATGTTATTTTTGTGATTTGATCGCACGAGCAAGTCCGTATGATATTTTTAGACTTGCGTGCACGTTTGGTTTGGAGCCCCGAGGGCTCGGGTGAGTTTCGGATAGGCCACGGAGTGCGTAGACTTAGAAAAATTACATAGCTGGTGTCTAGTGCCTGTCCAGGCCTCTGATCTCGCATTTGCAGTATCATGCTTCGCAAATGCGAAGTTAATAGGCCTGGTAATTGCGAGACACTATATCGCAATTGTGAACCAGGCCTGGGAAGGCCATCCTCGCAAATGCGAGATTCATTTCGGAAATGCGAAGACTGCCCAGCAAGCCCAGAAGTCGCAAATGCGACATTTAGGTCGCAAATGCGAAGGCAGCAGGAACTTCGAAGGGTTCGCAATTGCGAACCCCTGATCGCATTTGCGATAACTGCAGCTTGTTAAGTGGGATTTTAGACGAGATTCTTACCCATTTTTCAATTCTCTTAAACCTTAAACCTCCATAGGCGATTTTCCAAAGACTCAAACTTCTCCAAATTATAGGTAAGTGATTCCTAGCTAATTCCTTTCAATCCTTAACGACTTTTAACAAGATTTCAACCTAGAATCTAGAGTTTTCGTGATAAAAATTGAGATTTTTGGGTAGAACCTAGGAATTTCAAAATTTGGGTATTTAGACCTCGAATTGAGGTCGAATTCCAAAACCAATTGTATATCCAAGCTCCGGGGAGAATGTGATTTTGGTCCGAACCTCGAGTTTAGACCAAGCGGGCCCGGGGTCGGTCTTTGTCTTTTGATAGGAAAACATAGGAAAACCATAATTTTTCATTAAAGTTAATGTCTTTAGCAATAATTAATGACATTGAACCAATTGTGATTTTTCGAGCGGGTTAGAGGCAAATTCTAAGGAAAAGTTGTGCTTGAGCAGTGAATTGCTTGTGAAATTGAGGTACTTGACTTGAGGGAATAGGAATCTCCAACTTAAATGCTATGTGAGATTTCATGTGTGTGGTGTATAGGTGAGGTGACGAGTATCTATGCACCACCAAATTATCTGTTTAACATGATCCCTTCCCCGTTTCCAATTCACTATATTCCTGTCTTGATTGTTTTGGTGATTTTGATGCCTCCAAGTCTACTTGTTTTCGTCAACTCGTTGTTAAGTATTGTTTCAAGTATTTTGGAAGTGTAGTTGTTCCCTTGGCTTTACTGTGGTACATAAAAGATCGAGCTGGTTGATAGTGTTTTTACGACACATTCCGATTGGTTTTATTGTGAAGTGATAATTGATGAAGTTTATGAATACTACAACTTTCTGTTTACAATTGTCGAGACATAAATATATTGAAAGGCTTTGACCTAAATTGTGAAATCTCTTTATAAATAAAGAGATGTCATTGTCTGATGGGAGCGGGTTGCACGTCGCAACAAGGAGTGATAAGGGTGGACATGTGGGATCGGGTTGCACGCCGCAACAAGAGAAATAAGGGTAATATATATAGAGAGGAACAATAAGGGTGGACATGTGGGAGCGGGTTGCGCGCCGCAACAAGGAGCAATAAGGGAGGATATTCATGTTTTACTGATTTTAAACATAAAGACTGGAATACTCACCGTTTTACCGTTACCATTTCATACTCTGCACTTGCGGTTATTTTAAATTGAAACTTGGAAATATATGCTGAGGATTGGTTATAACTGTGATCTGGAAAGGCTATTTGAATTATTTTATTAATTGCTACAAATTATTGTTTATTTAGTTTAGGATTTTCCTTCTTGATTTATTATACATTGTACACAAGTGATATTATAAATGTCCCGCCTTAGCCTCGTCACTACTTCGTCGAGGTTAGGCTCGGCACTTACCAGTACATGGGGTCGGTTGTACTGATACTGCACTCTGCACTTCTTGTGCAGATCCAGGTTCCGGCCAGAGTTGAGTTATCGAGTAGCAGCTGAGCATTTTACAGAGACACGAGGTAGATCTGCTGGCGTCCGCAGATTCCTGGAGTCTTCTCTTTATTATTCAAATTGTTGTTTTATTTCATTCAAAACAGATATATATTTCTTTCAGCCAAATACTTGTAGTATTCTTTAGTAGTTCGTGAATTATGACTCCAGACCCTGGGTAGTTATATATTTAGTATCAGCTCGTGGTTCGTTTTATTATTTCGAATATATTATTCATGAATTCATTTATTGGAAAATATTAGATTCAGTATTCATTTTAAATTGTCCTATTATGTTAAAGTAAACCTTTAAAAGAAAAGGTTAGTTAAGTTCTAACATTGGCTTGCCTAGCAAGTATGATGTTAGGCGCCATCACGATCCCGAGGGTTTGAAATTTGGGTCATGACAGCTTCAGATTTGGATTTGGATTTTGTCAAATGATCAATTGATTGATTAATTTTTTGGACCAAATTTATTTGTTAATAGTAAATATTAGCAGAATGTTATTAAATATCCGTTTTAATAACATAATATTAATATTAAATCCGACGGAATATTAATCTTTATCCGTTTTTCATTTTTGTAACGAAAAAGTTCCTCTTCAATTCCCGGTTTATTATTGCGTAAATAGTCATTTATGTTATGTCATTTATGTTATGGTCGTTTTAGATAAACAATCATTTTGAAGAGTTCTATCTCTTCAGTTTGAGCTCAACATTGGCTATAAATACCAGTCCATTCTCTCAGATTTTTCATACGAATTTTGAGTTCTCCTCCTTTCTTCTTTATTGTTTTAACTTCAAAGAAAGCAACAGTAAGTGTGATTTGCTACTGGACTTTGTGTTTGCTGAAACACTAGGGTTTGAAGACCGCTACACCGGTGTCTAATTCGTTCTATCCTGGGAGGAAATAATCCACAACCTTGGGTACTAGGAGGGGATTAAATTCCTTAAGGAAACATTGTGAATTCAGTAGGCTCGAATTAACTTCTGTGTCGTTCACATTTTCTGTTTATATGTTATTTTATCTTCTCCAGAATTATTTTACAAATACAGTTTACTAACAGATAATAGAGTAGGGTGGATGAAGTGCTCTTTTGCGGAGCCACATGTACCCTTTCATCCAAAAATTCCAATGTGTAGCTAGCTAATTTTTTAATACACATATATAGTATATATTGACTCTCTATAAACGGTCAGAACGGGCCCGCCCTTCTTATGACTAATCGAGGTTGGATCATGATAGGCCATGGTTCGGCCTTGTGTTATATCAAGCCTCAGTACGAAGTTAGATTGTTGAACCCTTAATTCAGAGACCGGTCAAGGATGAGATCAGTGAAGATCGAAACCAAGCGGAACGGAGATCGAGCGAGATCGGAGGAGGTTTACCTAGTCATGTAACGGTAAGCCGAAACATCTGTGATCGAGCAAGGATCACGGAGAAAATCTCGGCACGTATCAAGACGAGGCCGGTTAATTAGCCAATCATGAGATTTCTTATTGTATTTAGAATTGTACCATAAGTAGAACTCATCTACTATAAAGGGGGAGGGGGGAGTTCTAATCATTTGTAAAGGCATCAAATTCGCGCAATTCAAAGCAATATACCATTCTTTAAGCTCTCAATACTCTGTTACTTTTATTCATATCATAACAATTGAATTTATCATATGCCGTTTGCGGCTTGGGTTAGCGCTCGGAGCAAGGAATTGGTCTACCAGCCTCAAGCTCGATGAAGATCCAGCGGCCCCCGGCGACGGTATTTTCTTCGGCATAGGTAAGTCACAAAACCCGATAATATCCTTGGAAGTAGCAGCTTCGAGCCCATTAAAGAAACCGTAGAGATCGATCTGATGACTATCCAGCATGTTGGCCTCTCGAATCATGGTGTCCAAAATTTGAGGGGATTCCAAAATGTCAAACACCCCGAGCTTGACCCTAGGGACCTCTTCCATTTCTTGGGGAGCCTTGCCTCCGGACTCTCTCTCCACCGTCTTAGTTGGGGATGGGCGTCCTCTATTCTTTCTGATTCAGGGATCTTCGCCGAAGCTCTCTCAGACTGCTTCCGGTCGGAGGGCTTTTGTACCGAAGTGGTAGCCCGCGCACAAGCCACCAGCTTGGAATTGTCTTCCTCTTCTTCTTCCTCTTAGGACTCATTCCTTAACCGGTGGATTGAGTCCGAGGACATGGCACCGGCATCCACCTTGGGCTTATGAGGTTTCCTCGCCGATTTTTTCTTTTTCGAGCCAAGGGGACTCGGGGGCCGTTTTCTCTTTCTCTCCTTGGACAGATTTGGAGCTGATGGTTAGGGAAGGATTTCTTCATCAACAGAAGGGGGTCTCATCGCAACATCCTCCTCGAGACCTGCAAAAGGAAGGGATATAGGTTAGTTTGAGGAAAGGCTGAAACAAAAAACAATTCGAAACAAAATTTACCATGGTTGCGAGCCTCCCATTGACCCTTTGATAGATCCATCCAAGCACGTTCGGAATAGGGCCTCTGAGACACCAGGCCTTCGACCCATCGCTTCAATTTTGGAACCGGATCCGGCATCCAGGCCACATACTACACCAAAACAGAAATGGGGAAAGATAGAAGGAAATGAAAACGGCAAAGCAAGTATCCAAGGTAAAGGCACTTATGATTCATGTTCCACCTCTTTGGGAATGACATGTCTTCGGCAGGGATCAAGTCCGATGTCCTTATTCGGACGAATCTGCCCATCCAACCTCGATCATGGGACTCATCGATGCTGGAGAACGGGGCTCTACTGGCCCGATGGGCAAGCTTAATCTGTCCCCCTCGATAGAGCCGGGGACTGTAAAGGCACATGAGCTGATCGAAGAAGAAAGGACATCCCTCGATCTTGCTCGTGAAAAAACGGAGGAGAACAACTATCCTCCAGAACGAGGGGTGGATCTGGCCTAGGGTAACGTCGTATCTTTTGCAGAAGGCTACAATTATGGGATCCAAAGGACTAAACGTAAAGGGTAAGTGTAAACACTTAGATACCCCTCTATGTAGGTGGTGATCGATTCCTAAGGAGAGGGAACGACCACATCTTCATTCTCTCAGTTGCATTTCTCCTTGACCTTATCGAGGATGTCCTCGGTGATTGTGCATATGTATCTTAACATCGGCTCTCATCAGCCCTACACCGCGGGGTTCTTCTCTATTTTAAAGTCAGCAACAGTTGGGCACCCCGTTGGAACGAATTCCTCAAGGTGCGGCTCCTTTTTTTCTCCTTTTTTTTGCAGTTTCTCCTTCATTCTCTTTCATTTGTTTGGATTTCTTAATAGTTTGCTTCTTCTGTCCTCCAGTATAATTACTTACTTATTTATTGTTGTATTTATTGTTGTATGTAAGTAACGGAGGCATTGAAGATGCGTGACTTTTGAGGGCAATGAATAGTAGCAGGAAAGGAGAAAAATTCGCTAATCCAAAAGTATGGTGTTGTAATGTAATGATGGAGGCAATGAATAATAGTAGCAGTAATTGAGGAAAACAAATAGTCATTTTCTTCCCAAGACAAACTCTCTCTTAACATTATATATAGCACTGATAACATAGAGAATTCTCAGTTCATACCAAATTGAAAAACCCACACCAAATATTTTTTTCAAGCTTGCAAGTTATTACTTGGGACGCCCTTGGAAGGCATGCATGGTCTACCACAGTGTTCGTGGAGAGCGAATTTGTGATGTTGTCATGATAACTGTGGGAAATCAATAATGTACTCGATGATTGAATGGCCGGCTCCAGTCGTTTACGTGAGCATATGGAATTTAATCCAAAAGAATGGACGTGGTCGTATCACTATCTGAAGAAACAAAGCCTACAAGAAGCTACACGTCCTTAGCCCATGAAGCAACTAAATACATCGTGCACCTATTTTTCAACATCTCTATGTATATATGTGATTTGTCTTTATTGGAGAAGAATGTATAATGTGTCTTGAATATATGACAAAAAAATATTTCATTTATTTTGGTTAATGTATAATGGATATAAACACGTTAAATTATATATTTTTTGTTTAATATTATTTATATATTTCCCTAGTCCTTCTACCTTCCTATGCTTTTTAATTGCGTGTCAAATGTAATCGTATAGTTACTATGTAACTACTTGTTTTGTATTGGTGATTGAGATGATCATGACAAAAACAAAAATTGAAAACTTAAAAGAAAAAGAAAGATAATATCAACAAGATAAAGGGTTAGAATTCATGCATAGAAAGCAAAGAGAGTTCAAAATAAATAATCTAACATGGTAAGGAAACTAACAGAAAAAGTTTATATGCATCAAAATGTAAGAAAATATCAATCATTTAAAGTATATGCATTTGGCAAGAAAAATATATATTGATATGTTGGAGTTACAAGGAATAACATGATGAACTCAAAATAAAAATGATAATTGTGTAAAAGTAATAGTTGTGTATGTATATAACCGATGTAGGATTTATACAAAGGGAAAGGTTTAAAATGTAAGGTAACTTTTAATTTTTGCTAAAAGAAGGTTTTGAGATATTTTAAAAAGTAGAACATTACCAAAGGCGTGGAGAGACATCCAAAAGGAAGAAAAACTTGAAGAATCCACCTCTATGCCACACTGTAAGTTTTAAAATTATTTACAAATATGTAATATATCTTTTGTTGCTTATTTTAGTATTTTACATGTACCCTCAAAGACAAGATTTCACTGTGCAAGTTCTAAAATTTTGTGTTGCAAAGAGCAGGAGGTGGTCTCCTAACGATATCTTATCAATAATTGAAAAGTTTGTGTATCATCTCTCAAGTTTCGGGAATTTTTTTTTCAAAAGATTTCATTTTAGTAAACTTTCATCTTCTTAGTATATCACTAATAATAATTTAAGATTCTTTTCGTCTAAGTTTTGACATAAAAGTATGTAATATTAATTTTAGTTTTTTGCTTAAATTTTTATTTATTAAATTTTATTTAATCTTCAAAAATCTTTCGTTATAACATATGATATATTAAAATTTATATCGAAGTATATATTCTAACTAAACCAAAATCATGAATGTTAATAATCCGATCGGTCGTTTTGCTTTCTAGAACCTCGTGCCCCTAAATAAGACTTCTCGTGCTTGCTTTTACTGATTTATGACTTACGGGGATGATCGGTTCGGGAATTGGAAGAGTTTGGGTTGGAATTGGAACACTCGGTTCCTTAAGGTTGGCCAAAAAGGCTAAGTTTGACTTCGGTCAACATTTTGAGTAAACGACCTTGGAATCGGGATTTGAAGGTTTCGATAGGTTCGTATGATGATTTCGGACTTGGGCGTATGTCTGGAACGGGTTTTGGATGACCCGGGAGCGTTCCGACGCAAAATAGTGAAAAATTAGATTCTTGAAGTTTCTTAAGTTCTATAAATGAGGTTTGGAACGTGTTTTGGTGATATCGAGGTCCAAACGAAATTCTGAGACCGAAAATAGTTCCGCAATGTCATTTATGACTTGCACCCAAAATTTGATATCATTCCGAGTAGTATAAGTACGTTTCGGCGTGTTGAGAGTGAATTTAAGAGCTCAAAGTTCATAAGTTGGATTTAGTTGGTTTTGGGGTATGATTCTTAGATTTAATGTTGTTTCGGGCATTCTGAAGGTTCGAGCGAGTCTGTCTTATGATTTAGAACTTGTTAGTATGTTTGGACGAGGCCTCGCCTGCCGGACTTGCTTTCTGGCTAGCTTCTTTGGACTTCTTCTTCTACTCCCTTCCCGGAAGATAGAGGGATGATTTTCCGCTGCCGAACATTGATTTGCTTGTGGACAAGACTATTGTGAAAGTATGCCTACTACTCTTTTCTAACGATTCTAAATTCTCGTCATCGGCTTCCTCGAGGTAGAGTTCATTTTGTAATAGGAGCCCCGTTGGGCTTTTACGGAGCTTGGCCTGCTTTCGCATTAACAGCCGCCCGAAAAGGAACTGCAGTGATCTTGAATAGGGATCCTACAACGATAAATAGAATCCCCATAAAAATACCACTAGATCGAGCACCAGTGATTTCGTATCCGGTCAATTCTTTACATGGCGAAAGTCGAGAGTGAAAATCTAGACTCGAAAGCATACGCTTGTTAGAGGTGATCCCCGCCTCCCCTTTTTGCCCTCCAATAGGACTATACAGAGCAGCGGGAAGGTCGGAATCTAGTGAATCTGTCTTTAGAGTGTAGCTCCGCACCTTACCCATCGTGTAATGACAGTGTGCCTTCACCCCATGATCTTAGTGCTCCGATTGCGCCTTCTGTATCTGTAACTGTAGGTGCTATTGAGATATTGGGCCCTTATGGTTCAGGGGCCCCAGATGTCATTCGAACGTCGCGCGAGGCAAGTCCAAGCTTTAAAAGAACTGTTGGTGCACCAGATCTGGTGCGACCGCACCTGCGATTGGCCAGCCGCAGGTGTGGTCGAAGCCTCGCAGATGCGGCCATTGAGTGGATGCCCAGGTTCCGCAGATGCGATCCTTTTTCCGCAGAAGAGGAGCCGCAGGTGCGATCCCTGCCAGCCCCTCCCCTTTTCGCAGATGCGGACGTTGGTGCGCAAAAGCGAGACCGCGGGTGCGGTCCACACGTCGCAGGTGTGAAAGCACTAGAGGCAGTGAGGTCGTTTTAAAGTCGAGACTTAGGCATAATTGAGGGCATTTATTACATCCTTAGGTGATTTAGGAGCTCCCAAAGCAAAGATTTTGACTTAGCACCTTGAGGTAGGTTATTCCTACTTAACGTGAGTTTAATACCTAGTTTTTGGGTAGATTAACACACAAAAATTAGTGAAAAATATGGGTTTAGAGTAAAACCTAGGGTTTTGGTAAAAATAAGATTTAACCACGAAATTTGTTAGGGAATCTAGTAAAAACCATATATTATTGATCCTAAGGTTATGGGTCACAACTTCCCTTAAAACTTTCCGGAATCCGAGCATGTGGGCCCGGAGGTGAATTTTAGGAATTGGATAATCACTTTAATAGCTAGAATATGAACTTGTAAGCCTATAATGATTGGTTTTTACGCTATTTGGATAGTTTCGGATTGTGCGGCTCCGGTTTTAGGGTTTGAGAGCATTCTTGAGTTGGAAGTAAACTCGAAACGAGGCAAGTCTCATTTCTAACCTTGTAAGAGGGAATTGTCCCCATAGATGGAATAATTAATTATGTGCTATTATTTATAGGGGCTACGTACGCATGAGGTGACGAGAGTCCGTGCGTAGCTACTATTATGCTTAAGTTCGGGTAGCCTAGGACTCCAAAAGCTTGCTTATTTATTATACTTGGAAATTTATTGTGAAATTTACGTGCTTAGATCATATCTAATTGGTAAATAGAACCTAATCGAGTGAACAATACCGTGTGACAGTTAAAGAGAAATTGACATTTCTTGAATACTTGCCTTTTTGATAAACCATGTATTTGCCTGCTTGGCGTGCTTAATTGTATTGCCTGTGTCGCATGTACGATCCGCGAGCGGGGTAATAGATGCATCTATGGTCCGCTCCGTTCAACCCTCTGGCAGTTCACATTTATTATTATGTTGGATCGGGTCATACGCCCACGACATTATATGTGCATGCTATTTGCTTGGCACTACTGTGACTTGAATTGTATAAAAATGCCTTAGAACATAAACTGTTAATTGAAAAGAAAAGAATTCATGTATAATTATATTTATGAAAAAGCTTGTTATTTCTTGTTGTATTCTGCTACTTTAGCCACGATACTCATACTTAGTCGTATGCTTAATAAAATGGTTGGCCCTAGTAAGTGTCAAGTCGACCTCTCGTCACTACTTCTTCGAGATTAGACTGGATACTTACTGGGTACATAATTTTTATGTACTCATGCTACTCTTCTGTACTTAATTGTACATATTCTGAAGCAGGTGCATCTGGTTATCAGTCCAGGGCACACTCTTGACTTCCCGAGATCAGAGATTCCACGGTGAGCTGCTTCTCTTGATGTCATTCAACAGAGCGTTGGAGTCTTTCCTTTTGTTTATTCTATCCATTTCATTCCAGGCAGTAGGATAGATGTATTCTTTTGATTCCTTCTACTAGATGCATGTATACTTGTGACACCAGTTCCTGGCACACACATTATAGACTATTCTTTTGGGGGATGTAACTATTTAAATTTACTTCTTGATCATTGCAATTAAATTTGCCTTTGATAATATTTATTTCACATGCTTAGTGATTGAAACCTAGGTATTAATTGGAAAGGGTTTTTTATATATAAAAAAATTAAACGGGACTCACTAGTTTAATTGTGTTTTCTTTCCTAACATCGGTGTTGGGAGCCATCGCGACCTATATTTGAATTTGGGTCGTGACAATATGGTATCAGAGCTCTAGGTTCACGTAGGTCTCACAAGTAATGGGCAAACCTAATAGATTCTTGCGGATCGGTACCGAGACGTCTGTATTTATCTTCGGGAGGCTATAAGGTGTTAAGAAATCTCTCTTTATTCATCTTGTATCGTGCAGTTGGTGGTATATTAAATATCACTCTTCTATTCTCTCACAGATGGTGAGGACACATACAACCGATGTTTCAGGACCGAGAGGAGCCTCTCCCCTAGTTGTTAGAGGTCGAGGGAGGGCACCGACCCAAGGTAGGGGACGAGGGCGTCCCAGAGCTTCCCTAGTTGCACCACCAGCGGAGCCAGCAGAGGACCCTTTCATTGAGGATCAGGGCTAGGTGCCCACAGCAGATCCTGCCCCGGTGGATTTCATGTCGGCGTCGGGCTTTCGGGAGGTCATGGGCTGTATGATGCGGTTCATGGATACCATGACCCAGGCTGGTTTATTTCCAGTGGACCCGGCCACATCTCAGGCGGGATGGGGAGCACAGACCCCTACTGGCCAGGCCCCAGGTCATGCAGTCGCGATTTATCAGACTTCGGGTACATTACCCGCGGATGGGGCCCAACCAGTAGCAGCAGCAACACCTAAGCCCAGACCAGCTGCAACACCTAAGCCCAGACCAGCTGCAAACGACAATCCGCAGAAGCTACTAGACAGATAGACCAGACTACACCCTCCTGTCTTGGGGGTGAGCATCATGAGGATGCTCAAGATTTTATTGATTGGTGCCGGGACAAACTGCACAACATGAGGATACTGGAGTCTCACGGAGTTGACTTCACTACTTTCCAGCTAGAGGGCAAGGCCCGTAAATGGTGGCAGTATTATGTTATGGGCAGACTGGCGGGGTCTCTCCCTATCACTTGGGAGCAGTTCACTCAGCTATTCCTGGACACGTATATCCCACCCTCTGAGAGGGAAGAGCTGCGGTACCCGTTTGAGCAGTTTGAGAAGAGTCAGATGTCATGGATCGACTACGAGGCCAGGTTTTCTGAGTTTATGATACTTCCTACTGATGCAGAGAGAGTGCGGAGGTTTGTAGCAGGTTTGCACTTTGGTATTGGGTCCAACATGGCCCGAGAGGTGGAGATGGGGACTCCTTATCAGCTAGTAGTGGAGATCGCTCGCATGATTGAGGGTTATCGTACGAGGAGCAGAGATAAGGGACAACAGGATAAGAGGGACCGATTCTCTGGAGATTATAGAGGTGCCCCGGCTAGGGGCAGAGGGCAGTTTGAGAAGGGCCAGCCCAGCAGGCCCCATATTCAGCACCACCACCACCTCCTCGAGATGATCCAATAAGGCCATATTTTAGTGCGATGCCGGAGAGTTCTTATCGACCACCAGCTATTCAGGGTTCCTCCGGCGGGTATTCTGGTCATCAGGGTTCTTCCATCACCTATTTTAGTGCCATGCCAGAGAGTTCATACCGTCCCCCGACCATTCAGGTTTCATCCAGTGGTTATTCCGGCCCTCAGGGCCAGTCCTCAAGGCAGCATTATGTGGTGCCTAGGGGTTTTTATGAGTGTGGGAATCCAGGCCATATGAGGAGAACTTGCCCCATGATTCGGGGTAAGGCGGTTCAACAAAGTTCTCAGCCTATGATCGCAGCACCAGCCTTCCGGCCACCCAGGGGTAGAGGATAAGTGGGTAGGGGTCCTCTTAGAGGTGGAGGACAGGCAGGGGGATCTTAGCTAGCTTCTTTCAATCAGATGGAGGCCAGCCAGCCGGCGCTCCAGCCAGATTCTATGCTTTCCTGGCCAGACCAGATGCATTGGACTCAGATGTCGTCATCACAAGTATTATCTCCGTCTGCGGTAGAGAGGCTTCAGTATTATTTGATCCAGGGTCACATATTCATATGTATCATCCTTGTTTTCTCACTCTCTGGATATTCCTCGTGAGTCCTTAGGTACTCCTGTTTATGTGTCCACTCCTGTGGGCGATTATGTGGTCGTGGACCAGATTAATCGGTCCTGTGTGGTCACATTCTGTGGGTTCGAGACCAGTACAGACCTCTTGTTACTTGATATGACCAATTTTGAGTTCATCCTGGGCATGGATTGGTTATCTCTTTATCATTCCATCTTGGATTGCCATGCCAAGACTGTTACGTTAACCATGCCTGAGTTCCCAAGATTAGAGTGGAGAGGTTCCTCAGTTAGTGCAGCTAGTCGGGTTGTTTCTTCTCTGAAGGCTCGACGTATGGTCGAGAAGGGTTATTTGTCTTATCTCACTTATGTGCGGGACACCACCGCAGGGTCTCCGACGATTGATTCAGTACCAGTGGTTCGGGAGTTTGTCGATGTGTTTCCTTCAGACATTCCAAGCATGCCACCAGATCGTGATATCGATTTTTGCGTTGACTTAGCTCCAGGCACCCATCCTATATCCATTCCACCATACCATATGGCTCCGAGGGAATTGAAGAAATTGAAGGAACAACTTGAGTAGTTGCTAGATAAGGGGTTTATCAGACTGAGTGTATCACTTTGGGGTGCTCCAGTGTTATTTGCGAATAAGAAGGATGGGACTATGCAGATGTGTATTGACTAACGCCAGTTGAATAAAGTTACCATCAAGAATAAGTACCAGTTGTCGCGCATCGATGATTTGTTTGACCAGTTGCAAGGTGCTAGGGTGTTTTCTAAGATTAACTTGAGATCGGGGTACCATCAGCTGAGGAATCGTGACTCGGATGTTTCGAAGACTGCTTTCCATACTAGATATGGTCATTATGAGTTCCTGGTGATGTCCTTTGTCTTGACTAATGCCCCAGCAGCGTTCCTGGATTTGATGAACAAGGTGTTCAGGCCTTATATTGATTCTTTTTTCATTGTCTTAATTGATGACATCTTGATCTACTCACGTAGACTGGGGGAGCACGAGCAACATTTGAGGGTAGTGTTGCAGACCTTGCGGGAACAAAGGTTGTATATTAAGTTCTCCAAGTGCGAGTTTTGGTTGGATTCTATGGCATTCTTAGGACATGTGGTATCCGAAGAGGGTATCAAGGTGGATCTTAAAAAGATTGAGGCGGTTTAGAGTTGGCCACCCCCTACTTCTACGACCGAGATCAGGAGTTTCCTGGCATTGGCAAGTTATTATCGCCGGTTTGATGGAGGGTTTTTCATCCATTGCAGCCTCTCTGACTAGATTGACCTAGAAGGGTTCGCCATTCCGATGGTCCGACGAGTGTAAGACGAGCTTCCAGAAGCTCAATACATCTTTGACCACAATACTAGTTCTAGTGTTGCCTTCCGGCTCGGGGATGTATACAGTTTATTACGACGCTTCACGCATCGACTTGGGATGTGTGTTAATGCAGGAGGGCGAGTTATTGCATATGCTTCACTTCAACTAAAGATTCATGAGAAGAACTACCCCGTGCACGATTTGGAATTGGCAACGATTGTTCATGCTCTTAAGATTTGGAGAGTTTACTTGTATGGGGTGTCTTGTGAGATTTACACAGACCACCACAGCTTGCAGCACTTATTCAAGCAGAGGGACCTTAATTTGAGGCAGTGTAGATGGCTTGAGTTGATAAAGGACTATGACATCACTATTATTTATCATCCGAGCAAAGCGAATGTGGCTGCAGATGCCTTAAGAAGGAAGGCATAGTGTATGGGTAGCTTGGCATTCATTTCAGCGGAGGAGAGGCCACTAGCTTTGGACATTCAGTCCTTGGATAACAGACTTGTGAGGATAGACATTTCAGAGCCCAATCGAGTTCTTACATGTGTTGTTGCCCAGTCCTCATTATTGGGACATATCAAGGCTCGACAGTTTGATGATCTACACTTGGCAGTCCTCCAGGAGACGGTACTACAAGGTGGTGCTAAGAAGGTTTCTATTGGCAAGGATGTTGTTAAGCGACTTCAGGGTCGCCTATGTGTTCCTAATGTTGATGGCCCGAGGGAGAGGATTCTAGAGGAGGCTCACAGATCGTGGTATTCTATTCATCCTGGTGCTACGAAGATGTATCGTGACCTAAGGCAGCACTACTGGTGGCGGCGGATGAAGAAAGACATAGTAGAGTATATGGCTAGATGTCTAAATTGCCAACAAGTTAAGTATGAGCACCAGAGGCCAGGAGGCCTACTCCAGCAGATGCCTATACTTGAGTGAAAATGGGAGCACACACTATGGACTTCGTAGTTTGGCTGCCACGGACCTTGTGGAAGTTCGATGCGATTTGGGTTATTGTGGACAGGTTGACCAAGTTAACACATTTCATTCCAGTAGACACTACTTATACTTCAGAGAGGTTGGCCCAGATCTACATTCGGGAGATAGTTCGGTTGCACGGTGTGCCTGTGTCCATCATATCAGATAGAGGTCCCTAGTTCACCTCGCATTTCTGGAGAGCCGTCAGAGTGAGTTGGGCACCTATCTCAGCACAACATTTCACCCTCAGACCGACAGGCAGTCAGAGCGGACAATTCAGATATTGCAGGACATGCTCAGAGCATGTGTGATTGACTTTGAAGGGCAGTGGGATCAGTTCTTTCCCTTGGCTGAGTTTGCTTACAACAATAGCTATCAGTCCAGCATTGAGATGGCTCCATTTGAGGCTTTATACGGTCGACAATGTCGTTCTCCCATCGGGTGGTTTGAGCCTGGTGAGGCAAAGTTATATGGTACCGATTTGGTATAGGATGCCTTGGAAAAGGTAAAACAGATTCAGGAGAGACTTCACACGGCACACTCCATACAGAAGAGTTACGCGGACCAGAAGGCGCGTGATGTATCATTTATGGTCGGCGAGAAGGTTCTCTTGAAAGTCTCACCAATGAAAGGTATTATGATATTCGGTAAGAAGGTCAAGTTGAGCCCCAGGTTTATAAGCCCATTTGAGGTATTGAGGCGAGTTGGGTAGGTTGCTTATGAGCTCGCTTTACCTCCCATCTTATTAGGAGTTCATCCGGTTTTTCATGTGTCCATGCTCCGGACGTACCACGCCGACTTCTCTCTTGTGTTAGATTTCAGTACCATTCAGCTAGACGAGAGGTTGGACTACGAGGAGGAACCCGTTGCTATTATTGACAGGCAGGATCGCCAGTTGAGGTCTAAGAGGGTTACCTCCGTAAAGGTCCAATGGAGGGGCCAACCAGTCGGGGAGGCGACTTGGGAGTTCGAGGAGGACATGCGAAGCATATATCCACACTTAATCATCACTCCATGTGTGATTCTAGACCCATTCGAGGACGGACATTTGTTTAAGAGGTGGAGAATGTAACGACCCGACCAGTCGTTTTGCTTTATAGAACCCAGTGCCCCTAAATAAGACTTCCCGTACTTGATTTTACTGATTTATGACTTGCGGGGATGGTTGGTTCGGGATTTGGAAGAGTTTTGGTTGGAATTGGAACACTCGGTTCCTTAACGTTGGCCAAAAAGGTCAAGTTTGACTTCGATCAACATTTTGAGTAAACGAACTATTAATGTGGTTATTCCAACTATATTGAGTATCATACATGTAAGGGAATCGGTATTTCAAGGTTCTGATAGGTTCGTATGATGATTTCGGACTTGGGCATATGTCTGGAACGAGTTTTGGATGACCTGGGAGCGTTTCAGCGCCAAATAGTGAAAAATTTGATTCTTGAAGTTTCTTAAGTTCTATAAATGAGGTTTGTAACGTGTTTTGGTGATATCAAGGTCCGAACGGAATTCTGAGATCGGGAATAATTCTGCAATGTCATTTATGACTTGCACGCAAAATTTGGTATCATTCCAAGTAGTATAAGTACGTTTCGGCGTGTTGAGAGTGAATTTAAGAACTCAAAGTTCATAAGTTAGATTTAGTTGGTTTTGGGGTATGATTCTTAGATTTAATGTTGTTTCGGGCATTTCGAAAGTTTGAGCGAGTCCTTCTTATTATTTAGAACTTGTTAGTATGTTTGGACGGGGCCTCGGGGGCCCCTGATGCCATTCAGACGTCGCGCGAGGCAAGTCCAAGCTCTAAAAGAGATGTTGGTGCACCATACTCTGGTGTGACCGCACATGCATTGGCTAGCCGCAGGTGCGGTCGAAGCCTCGTAGATGCAGCCATTGAGTGGATGCCCAGGTTCCGCATGCGGTCCTTTTTCTGCAGAAGTGGAACCGCAGGTGCGGGCTCCCTTCCGCAGGTGAGATCCCTGCCAACTCATTTCCTTTTCGCAGATGCGGATGTTGGTGCGCAGAAGCGAGACCGCAGGTGCGGTCCACACGCTGCAGGTGCGAGAGCACTGGAGGCAGTGAGGTCATTTTAAAGTCGATAGTTAGTCATAATTGAGGGCATTTATTACATCCTTGGGAGATTTAGGAGCTCCCAAAGCAGAGATTTCAACTTAGCACCTTGAGGTTAGTTATTCCTACTTAATGTGAGTTTAATACCTAGTTTTTGGGTAGATTAACACACAAAGATTAGTGAAAATTATGGGTTTAGAGTAAAACCTAGGGTTTTGGTAAAAACAAGATTTAACCACGAAATTTGTTAGGGAATATAGTAAAAATCATATATTATTGATCCTAAGGTTATGGGTAACAACTTCCCTTAAATATTTCTGGAATCCGAGCATGTGGGTCTGGGGCTGAATTTTAAGAATCTTGCCTTTGGGGTTGGATAATCACTTTAATAGCTAGAATATGAACTTGTAAGCCTATAATGATTGGTTTGTACGCAATTTGGATAGTTTCGGATTGTGCGGCTCCGGTTTGAGGGTTTGAGAGAATTCTTGGGTTAGAAGTAAGCTCGAAACAAGGCAAGTCTCCTTTCTAACCTTGAAAGAGGGAATTGTCCTCATAGATGGAATAATTATGTGTTATTATTTATATGGTCTACGTACGCTCAAGGTGACCAGAATCCGTGCGTAGCTACTATTATGCGTAAGTCCGGGTAGCCTAAGACCCAAAAGCATGCTTATTTATTATACTTGGAACTTTAATTTGAAATTACGTGCTTAGATCATATCTAATTGGTAAATAGAACCTAATAGAGTGAACAATACTCTTGTGACATTTAAAGAGAAATTGACATCTCTTGAATACTTGCCTTCTTGATAAACCATGTATTTGCCTTCTTGATGTGCTTAATTGTATTGCCCGTGTTTCATGTACGATTCGCGAGTGGGGTAATAGATGCATCTATGGTTTGTGTCGTTCGACCCTCCGGTAGTGCATTATTATTATGTTGGATCGGGTAGTACGCCCACGACACTATCTGTGCATGTTATTTGCTTGGCACTACTGTGACTTGAATGGTATAAAAATGCCTTAGAACATAAACTGTTAATTGAAAAGATAAGAATTCATGTACAATTATATTTATGAAAAAGCTTGTTATTTCCTGTTGTATTCTGCTATTTTAGCCATTATACTCATGCTTAGTCGTATGCTTAATAAAATGGTTGTCCATAGTAAGTATCAAGTCGACCTCTCATCACTACTTCTTCAAGATTAGACTGGATACTTACTGGGTACATAATGTTTATGTACTCATGCTACGCTTCTGTACTTAATTATAAAGGTTCTGAAGCAGGTGCATCTGGTTATCAGTCCGGAGCACGCTCTTGACTTCCCGAGATCAGAGATTTCATGGTGAGATTCTTCTCTTGATGTCGTTCAGCAACGCGTTAGAGTCTTTCCTTTTGTTAATTCTGTCCATTTCATTCCAGACAGTATGATAGATGTATTCTTTTGTTTCTTTCTACAAGATGCCTGTATACTTGTGACACCAGTTCCTGACTCACACATTAGTAGATTATTCTTTTGGGGGATGTAACTATTTAAATTTACTTCTTGATCATTGCAATTAAATTTGCCTTTGATAATATTTATTTTCACATGCTTAGTGATTGAAACCTAGGTATTAATTTGAAAGGTCTTTTTATAAATAAAAAAATTAATGGAACTCACTAGTTTAATTGTGTTGGCTTGCCTAACATCGGTGTTGGGCGCCATCGCGACCTAGATTTGAATTTGGGTCGTGACAATGAATTAACCCAAAAGTATGTTATTTATACTCCTAAGTGCTCTCTTTTTCATAAAAAGAGATATACTGTAGTATATAAATTCGTTATACTCCTGTTTATTTTGAAAATGGTAATTACAATTAAATTTGATTTTGTGGTTCTAAAAATATGTGATCTATTTTAATGCTAGGTTTTTAAGCAATGAATGTTATGTGTTAGTTGAGTAAATTAGACAAGAGTCAAAAAGAGCAAAGATATGCAAACCAAACTGCCCTGGATCGGGGTCTCGAGTTAGCCGAGATAGGGCCTCGATGTCAAGGCTCGGGGCCAATTGTGAATGATCGATGAAGCTATAACAGTTCTAAGGGCCTCGAAGGCGGCTATTTATGATCTATGATAAGTAATAAATGAAGAACAATCAATAGAACACAATAAATGTGAGCAATAAACCAAAGGGATCAACAGTAGACTTCTATAAACCAAAGGGATCAATACAACGCCATTGGTTCGACTTTTTCGCTTCTTAAACGTTGCCCATATGACTTCTATAAATACCACACTTTCTCTCCATTCATACTTTTACAACCACCTTCAAGTTTTCAGAGCTATCTTCCAACTTCTTCTGCATTCATCTTCCTTCTGTGCTTGCTTCTTCATCTTTTTTCTCAAAAACTTCGTTATAGTTATGGCTAAGACTTCTAAAACGGTACCTAAAAAAGAAAACACCTCTTCTTCTGCGCGCCCTTCCAATGGCAAAGCAAAAACACCACCGAGTATCGAGCAATGCACTCCTGGTGATTTCAATATAATTTCCGATCTTACTATCGATAGACCTCCTTCCACACCGGGCCGATGCAAGCCCATGTCTAGATATATCAGCATAATTTCCAAAGTGGAGAAAGTAAAAACAGATTGTCTCCGGGGAGAGGCAATACAAGTTGAGACCCCCAAAGCTGAGAAGAGCATAGTCACACATAAAACTGGGTTCCTCAGTGTCTACACATACCCTTTTACCCTCGGTCCTGTAGACTCTTCTTCCTTTTCGTAGATAGAGCCGGTGATACTTGACTTTTGCCGTCAATACCGAGTGACACTCGGGCAAATATATCCTTCCTTCTGGAGGATTATATATATGCTCCGATACTTTTCCAACCAAGTCGAGGGAATGGCCTTCACCCTTGACCATTTGATACGGTTGTATAGCCCCCGTCTCTTCCTATGGGGCTTAATTAAGCTACAGCATCGGTCCGCAAAGACGTTCCTTGCGAGCATCGAGGAAGACAAAGACCGGGGGTGGAGGAGCCGGTTTGTCAGAGTAAGGACTTCAGACATCATTCCTGCCGATTGGATGCCATTCCTAGAGGAAAGGAACATGTGTCGTGAGTATCACTGCCTCGAACACATCTTATTCCCCTTTTTCCTTTCTCTGAATCGATCCTCTTTCGATTATACAACCACCGTTTGGTTCCCCGACGCGGTTCCGAACCACCCGAGATGAATCAGACGTTTGGACTCCGTCTTTCCATACTGCAAGAGTTCTTGGCGGGATCTGGCCAAGACGCAGTGGAAGGCCAAGAACCATGGTAAGCCTTTCATGTGGTCATTGCTGATTTCCATGTAAGTGTTTTTTGTGGCAGTACGCCTAATACATCATGATTGTGCAGGCCTTGGGGAAAACGTGTCAATGAGGTCGCCTGCACCTGGTGAAGCAGAGACTTCGAAACCCGAAAAGGGTAAGAAGAGGAAGAAAGAGACTTCGGATGAGTCTCCAAAACCAAAGAAAACCAAAGTTCGCAAGCCTAAGACCGATGTCGCGGTCTTATCCTCATATGTTGTGGTGAGTCTGCATGCCGCAAATGAAGATGATGACAATGATGAATGCCCTTCGGCACAAAGGGTAAGATGGAGTGCCGACGCTCCGAAAATTGTCGGTCAAGGAGCCTCCGAGTCGGAGGTGGCTGACTTGGACCAACCTCTAGCAGAGGAAATCACAGGGGAAGATGCAGTCCCCGGGCCTCAAATCGAACATGGTACAGTCCGTGCCGGGGAGTCCTCAGCTAGAAAGTTCGGAAAACTTGAATCTGAAGTATTTGGGGCCAAGCAGAAACTCCGATAGAGATTGACGTTGTCGGCGGCTTCGTTTTGGGCCCTTCATTTTCCCCAGGGGAGATAAAGGATACTCAGAACAGGGGCGCCGCTGACATGCGAGCCTCCTAGGTAGAGGACGATACGTCTTCGTTGGTCTTGAGGAGGGCCCCAACCTTGATGCCCCTACCGCCCTCGAGAAAGCACGAAAACTCCAAAAGCATGTAATCCCCTTCGACATATCACTTGCTTTGAATTTCTATCTTTGTTTTTGTAACTCCTCTCCTTCATATTATAGGTCAAGAAGTTGTACGACCATGCCTTTTCTAAGCTTCACGACGAGCTCACCAGGCGTGAAGAGGGGCTCAATAAGCTCAAATCGGAGTTGAATGCATAAAAAATTTCCTCCTACCGAAAGGATGAGGAGATGAATGAGCTTCGGAACAGCCTGGAGGGAGTGCACTAGGAGCAAACTAGCTTCACCGAGCAAATAATACGACACTTATGAGTTCATTTTCTCATTCTCGTATGTCGGTGCTTCACTAACTTGGTTCGTTTTGCATATCGAACAAAAGAATGCCCTGGTGGGGCAACTTGAGGAAGAGGTTGCAGCCAAGGATGCGGAGATCTTTGAACTAAAAATGCATAACAAAATCGTGGCCTCGGAGAGGGACCTTTTACGGGGAGAGTTGACCTCGACCCAAAACCTTCTTCGGAGCGCCCAGGAGGAGCTATACGCGGCCAAAGATGAGGTTGATGACCATGTGGCCTCATACAAAAGAGATTCAATTGCCGCCGACGATCGGGACAGGAAGATATCTGAAGAGGCTGGGCTCAAACTGACTCGAGCCATTGCTCACGCTCGTTCACAAGCTAGGAGGCAGGCCCTCGAAGAAGCAAATGCCAAATGTGTCAATCTCTTTGTTGAGATTGAGAAGGCCAGGATTTTAGAAGAAGAATCAGCACTTTCAACTTCCTCGGGCGAGGGCTCCGATAGTGACTCCGGTAGCAGCTCAGCTAACAGTGAAGGCGAGGAATAAACTCGCTTCACCATTTTTGTCTTATTTATTTATTTTATTTTTTTGCATATGGGCCCCTTAGGGGAGGGTTTTAAAGGCTTGTTCTGTAATTATATTTTTGTGAATGCAAAAGGAATTTATGCTTCAAGTCTTTTACTCTTCGATGAAATGACACTATTTTGAATTTTGACGTTGACAAACCTGGAATATTAGAGGCCCTTGAGATTGGTTACCATATCGGGGCTAGATTTATATGTATGTCTCTCTAAGCCCATTATAATAACAGAGGACCTTGAGATCGTGTACTATCTCGAAGTTGGATTGATAGATCTTTTCAAAGCTCATACTTGTAGTAATAGGGATTCTCGAGATTGGGTACTATCTCGAGACTGGGTTGATAATTCCCTTAGAACCCGTATTTGTAGTAACAATCATCCTTGATATCAGGTACTGTATCGAGGCTAGATAGGCATTGAAAATTCCTTAGAACCACAGATACAATAACTAAGATCCTCCAGATCGGGCACCATCTCGAGTTTGGATTGGCACTAATGGCTCTTTAGAGCACATAGTTATAATAACATATATCCTCGAGGTTGGGTACCATCTCGAGGTTATATATACATTGAAGGCTCCTTAGAGTCCGTAGTTGTGATAACTGATATCCTCAATATAGAGTACCATCTCGAGGTCAGATTGATATGGGGACCTCGAGCCCTTGGACAGTGTCATTCGTAGACATGACATGTGAAGTGACTGAAGGTGGTCCCACCGGTTCACTTCCCCAAAAGTGGTAATGGCATGGTCAAAATAATTGGCCTTCGAAGTAGGTGAGCAGTCGTCGCTCGCTCTATATATGCATTCGCTTTTTCATTTGAAGACTTTGTTGTTTTGAGCAATTGCCTTCTTTATAGAGTCCTTCTTTCTTGCACCAACTCTTTCTCCATTTTAATTCAAAACTTTCGCCTAAGTTTTCATTTCCCTTTTCTTGTTTCACCATTGATATGGCTGCTACACCCAAACCCGTTCATCAGCAAGAGGAAGGTTCTGCCTTTGCTTCCCGCTCGGTCGCTGGCACACCGCCGGCTTCTGGTGAGCTGACCTCATGACACTTTGTTTCGAGGAAGGATTCTTCATTAGTTTTAGCCCGCGAATCAAGTTTTGACTTGAGTTTTTCGACCTTTAGGTCTTAAAGTCGACCCCAAAATTCTTTTATGCTGGCTCTTGGCCTCTTACGCATAGGCCTTTAGGTGTTTTTAGTTAACCGTTTAGGGCTTAGTCTTGGAGTCGGATTTTGACTCATGCTCATCGACCCTTAGGTTTTTGAATTATCCCCGAAGCCTTTTAAGCTGGTACTTAGGCTCTTAAGCATGGGGTCAAGGTGACCTTTAATCGTCCCATAGGCTTTTTGATATTGGCCCAGAGGCTCCTATGTGTTTGCCCTTAGGCATTTTTGTTAACCGTTTCGGGCTCAGTCTTCGAGTCGGGTTACGGCTCGAGCTCATCGACCCTCAGGTTTTGAGTTAGCCCTGAGGCTTTTTAAGATGGCGCCAATGCTATTACACGTTGGGTCGGTATGACCTTTAGTGTGACTATATTTTTCCCTCGTAAAGACTTATTTGATGTTTTTGTGTTCGTCCGACTCTTCGACGGCCTGGTGAGAACCTCGATTACGAGTCGTTATGTGACGATAAATGAGCACCTCAGAAGGTTTTGCCCTATGGCTGAATTTTCTCGAAGCCTTTTCGTTATTTGGAGCTGACATGAAAATGATCGAAGCTCTTTCTGCTTATGCCTAGGGTAGCCTGATTTAACCGGTTCTTTCCGAAGTAACTTCGAAGGATTTGATTTTACGACGACGGTCGGGGCGTCCCCGAGTCGCGTTAGTTTGGCTGGAGCCTTATGACCGAAGTCATTGTGTTTGGCCGAAACCTTATGATCGGAGTCATTGTGTTTGTCCCGAGCCTTATGACCGGAGTCATTGTGTTTGGCGGTAGCTTTTTAGTCCCGAGTGAGGTATCCTCGGCGTCTATATTCTAGGGTATGCCTTTTTATGGGTCTTAAAAGTTCGAATATATAGCCTTGGTTTTAAAATCGGGATTGTGCCTTTTACAAGGACATGTGATTTGGACATGCCTTACTTGAGGTCTTACAGTTTTGATCATGCCCGTAGGATTTACAAATTCGATTATGCCCGTAGGACTTACAGATTTAGCCATGCCCGTAGGACTTACAGATTTGATGTCACCATACAAAGGGTTTTTGGGATCGAGGTTTCCCACTTGGGGTCTTATGCCTCGAGTCTTCGACGTCAGTCCCCGAGCGTCCGGGAAATTTTTGGCTCTGGAGCCATTTCTTGTGATAAAAATTTCTCTGCAAGCACAAAGCTTTGTATAAGAGATGCTCCTTTGATTACTTGGTACAAGTATACACATTTTCACCATCGAGGGCTCGATTATTCTATGCGAACACGGTTCATTTGACTGTTTGGCCCGGTACATCATTTTCATATTGAAGCTCTCTTCGACGGATTTCTTCAATTTTTCCGAGGAGGCGACCTCCCGAGGGGATGCCCCCCAGTATTTGAGGTTGATTGGAGAGGAGCCTTGAATACTTGTTCGATTTCTCCTTGGGTAGTGTATAGATGTTGCCTCGTTAAAAACCTTGCCGGTAAAACCCTTTTTAGGGATAAAACCCGATCGAAGGAAAAGAGTGCAACACATGCTTTAAAACCCAGGGGTCTTTTGAAGGTGAAGGATGTTCCCATGTCTTCCATCGGATATCTGTAAAAGTTTAGTGTGGAGTACACAAATGAAAACAGGAGGGTGGCTTTACCTTAGCAGTAATAGAGTTTGAGCATTGATATGTTCCAATTGCTCGAAAGTTGTTCGCCTTCCATGGTGCCGAGTTTGTAGGACCCTTTGCCGATTACTCTGAGGACACGGTACGATCCTTCCCATCTCGGGCCTAGTTTTCCCTCATTGGGATTCCGAGTGTTTAGGGTGACTTTCCTTATGACTAAGTCCCTGACTCCGAAATGTCGGAGGTTTGTTCTCTTGTTATAGTATCTTTCGATTCTTTGTTTTTGGGCGGCCATTCGGACCAGTAAAGCTTCTCGCTTCTCATCTAATAGTTTGAGGGCTGCATTCATTGCCTCGTTATTTGAATTTTCGGTGGCGTGTCGGAATATGGCACTTGGCTCCCCAACTTCGACCGGTATCAAGGCCTCGGACCCATACACCAGAGAGAACGACGTCTTTCCTGTGCTCGATTTTGGAGTTGTTCGATACGCCCATAAGACTTCGGGCAGCATTTCCTTCCATCTACCTTTTGCATTTTCTAACTTCTTCTTCAAGTTTTGAATGATGTTTTTGTTCGTGGATTTGGCATGTCCGTTTGCACTGGGGTGATAGGGTGTTGACAGGATCCTTTTGATCTTATGGTCCTCGAGGAACTTTGTCACTTTGCTTCCGATTAACTGTTTTTCGTTTTCGCAGGTAATATCGGAGGGGATCCCAACTCGGCACAGGATATGGTCCCATATGAAGTTAATGAATTCTTTTTCTCTTATCTTGTCAAAGGTCTGCGCTTCCACCCATTTTCAGAAATAGTCAGTCAGAAATAAAATAAATCTAGCTTTACCTGGTGACATTGGCAGGGGTCCGACAATGTCCATCCCTCATTTCATGAACGGCCAGGGCGACAATACCAAATGTAGTTGTTCACCGGGTTGGTGAATCATGGGTGCGAATCTTTGGCATTTGTCGCATTTTTGGACGAATTCCTTGGCGTCCTTTTCCATGTCGTCCCAATAATAACCTGCTCTGATCACCTTTCGGACCAGAGAATCAGTGCTAGAGTGATTTCCGCAGGTACCCTCGTGGATTTATCGGATCACGTAATTTGTGTCACCCGGTCCCAGGCATACCGCCAGGGGTACGTCGAAGGTCCTTCTATACAGCGTTCCATTTTCGTCGAGTGAGAATCGAGCTGCCTTGGTGCGCAGGGCCCTCGACCCTTTTGGGTCCGTGGGTAACTTCCCACTTCCCAGATAATCGATGTATTTATTTCTCTAATCCCATGTCAGGCTAGTGGAATTAATTTCGGCATGGCCTTTCTCGATCACTGATTTGGATAGCTGGACAACAGCTCCGGGGAGTATGTCATCTTCCTCGATAGATGATCCCAGATTTGCGAGGGCATCGACCTATTTTGTTCTCGAGGTATGCGGGTCAGGGTCCACTCGTTGAAACGATGCAATATGACTTGGACTTTGTCTAAGTACCTTTGCATCATGTCTTCTCGAACCTCAAAGATCCAATTTACCTGGTTTACTACCAAGAGGGAATCACATTTTGCTTCGATGCTTTCGGCTCCTAGGCCTTTGGCCAATTCCAGACCTGCAATCATAGCCTCATACTCGGCTTCGTTGTTAGTCAATTTTGCATTCTTTATAGATTGTCTAATCATGCCGCCCGTAGGTGGCTTTAGAACTATGCCGAACCCGGCCCCTTTCACATTCGAGGCGTCGTCGGTGAACAGGGTCCATACCCCCAAGGACGTACATATTTTTAGCAGAAGTTCTTTTTCTATTTCGGGTACTAGGGCGGGCGTAAAGTCAACCACGAAATCTGCCAAAATTTGGGATTTAATAGTCGTTCGGGGATGATACTCAATATCATACCTCCCGAGTTTGATGGCCTATTTGGTCAGTCGGCCTGATAACTCGGGTTTATGCAATATGCTTCGAAGGGGTTACATTGTTAAAACACAAATGCAATGGTATTGAAAATAAGGCTTTAACTTTCGAGATGCATTAATTAATGCAAGGGCTAATTTTTCTAGAAGAGGGTATCTGGTTTCGGCATCGCCCAAAGTCCGACTCACGTAGTAAACAGGGAATTGCGTACCTTGTTCTTATTGAACTAGCACACCACTTACCGCTACCTCGGACACGGCCATGTATAGATATAGTGTTTCATCCTTCTTTGGGGTGTGGAGTAAAGCTGGGCTTGATAGATACCGCTTCAACTTCTCCAAGGCATGTTGGCACTCTAGAGTCCATTCGAAGCTATTTTTCTTTTAGAGCAAGGAGAAGAAATGATGGATCTTATGCGACGACCTTGATATGAATCGGCCCAAGACTGTTATTCGCCCGGCCAGCCGCTGCACGAACTTCACGATATTTACCACCGTGATCTCCTCGATGGCTTTGATTTTGTCAGGGTTGATCTCAATCCCCATGTTTGACACCATAAAGCCTAAAAAAATTCCCGAACCCACCCCGAAGGCACACTTCTCGGGGTTGAGTTTCATGTTGTAGCTTCTGAGAATGTCGAATGTCTCCTGCAAATGAGTCAAGTGGTCCTCTATGCGCTGGGACTTAACTAGCATATCGTCAGTGTACACTTCCATGGATTTGCCTATTTGATGCTCAAACATTTTATTAACTAGTCGCTGGTACGTGGCTCCCGTGTTTTTTAGCCCGAAGGGCATTATGTTGTAGCAGTATGTGTCGTACATCGTGATGAACGAAGTCTTTTCCCTATCCTCGGGGTTCATCAGAATTTGATTATACCCCGAGTAGGCGTCGAGAAAGGTTAGGATCTCGTGGTCGGCCGTAGCATCAATCAGGAAATTGATGTTAGGCAACAGGAATGAATCCTTGGGGCATGCCCTGTTTAAATCTTTATAATCTACGCACATTCTTAGCTTATTCCCCTTTTTGGGGACTACCACCACATTGGCCAGCCAATCGGGGTACTTTACCTCCCTAATATACCCTATTTTGAGGAGCTTTGTTACCTCTTCCTTGATGAATGCATGTTTTACCTCGGACTGAGGTCTTCTTTTTTGCTTTACCGGTTTGAATCTGGGATCGACGCTCAGTCGATGGGTGGTTATTTCCGGCGGGAACCCTGTCATGTCTAAATGGGACCAAGCAAAGCAGTCGATGTTATTAATGAGAAATTCAATGAATTTTCTCCAGAGTCCGGGGGTTAGTCCCGTTCTCAGGTATACCTTTTGATCTGGGAGGTGTTCGACCAGAACAGCCTGCTCCAGCTCTTCAACCATTGATTTAGTTGCATCCGATTCTTCGGGGGAAATGAAGGTTCGGTGGGCTAGGAAATATTCCTCGTCCTCTTCAGGGATCTGCTTTCCCTCAAGCTCCTCCGAGGTGGAGGACGTGGTTGTTGGTGCCTCGCCGTGAATCGTGAACATTTCCCTTGCTGCATATTGCTCCCCATATATTGTCTCTATACCATCCTTTGTTGGAAATTTTATCATTTGATGAATGGTTGATGGCATTGCCCTCATGCTGTGTATCCATTGCCTTCCAAGCAACGCATTGTACCTCATGTCATTTTCAATGACATGGAATTTGGCATTTTGAACCGTACCAAACACGTTGACCGGAAGGATGATCTCCCCATTCGCTGTCCATATTGAACCCATTGAGGACTCGTGAGGTGGGTACAATTTGATTGAGCAATCTGAGCTGCTCCACCACCTCCGACCTGATCATGTTGGCCGAACTACTTGGATCCACGAGTACACGTTTAATTTGAATGTTATTCAAGAGAAAACAATTACCAGCGCATCGTTATGCGGATGAGACAATGTCTCGAAGTCCTCCTCACTGAATGGTAGTGTCTTCAGGAACGTGGCCCCGAGTTTGCCCTGTCGTTGCAGCGGATAGTTTTGTCCGCTTGATCACGGGTCCTTGGGGAATGTCTGTCCCCCCGATGATCATATAAATGGTGTGCTGTGGTTTTCCCGTTCCGCTCATTCAAGCTATTTTTCTTCCCCAGAGGTGTCTTACAGTCGGCCGCTGATGAACTCTTGGAGGTGCCCTTTTCTAACTAGTCGGGTTTCTTCTTCTCGGAGCTGTATGCAATCTTCGGTCCTATGACAGTGTGTGCCGGGAAACTCGTACACCAAGTTAGGGTTTCTTTGTGAGGGGTCTGATAATATGAGCTTTGACCACCTGGTATCTTTGATTTCACCCATGGCCGATACGATGTCTGAAACGCTAATGCTGAAGTTGTACCTGGACGACCAGAGTATCTACGGTGGCCCTGTGCGCCTGTTGAACCCAGCTTTATTCATTATCCCCTGAGGATTCCGACCTCGATTCGTCCCTCGATCGATTCGAGGTGTGTTGCCTCTTATGGTGTTTCTTCGATTGTCGACGTAAGGTCTATATCTTTCCTTACATAGCCTGGGTTCTCTCTATGGGAAATTTGACTTTATCCTCTTTGTGAGGACTTTGAGCATTTTCATAACAACGGAATTGTACCTGCTCGACTCGAGGGACCGTTCCTGGTGTCATTGTGTTCGAAGTCTTTTGATGGATTTGCAGCTGAGTAATTGCTACTTGTTGTGCCTGTAACATTTCAAAATCACAAGGAGGATGGCTTCTCTTTCCCTTTGGGCGGGGTTTCTCCGTGCTTCACGTTGTCCTTCTCGGCGCGTGCTCCTGTCAGTGTGGGAGCTGATATCGTCATGTTGGGCGTTGCGCGAGCCCACGTCCACGGGAGTTAGCTCTGGTGTGCTCTCAGGGTTCTGCAATGGTACACCAACACCTCAAACGACAACACCATTCTCTCTATGGTCCTCTGAGCCGTTGTTTTCGTGTGCATTCACTGGGTTAAACATTTTGACCTGAAATCAAAAATTCTTGGACAAGAAAAAGTGTGAAGAATAACTTGTGTTTTTCACCGAACCAGCACTAAAACAATCACTATTATTATCCCCGTGGTAGGCGCCAAACTGTTTACCTTGAAATTGATAATTACAATTAAATTTGATTTGTATTTCTAAAAATACATGATTTGTTTTAACACTAGTTGTTAAGCAATAGATGCTTAGTATGAATAATGGAATGAGATAAGAGTCAACGAGAACAAAGATGGGCAAACCAAACTGCCTTAAATTAGGGCATCGAGCTGGCCGAGATAGGGCCCCGAGGTCGAGGCTCGGTATTAGTAGTGGATGACCGATGAAGGTCTAACAGTGATAAAGGCCTCGAAAGTGGCTTTTTATGATCAATGATGAGTAATAAATGAAGAACGATAAATGAAATACAATAAATCAAAGGAATCAGCAGTGGAGAATGTTTAAGTTAGAGAGATGAGAATGTTCTTGTATTGAATATCATGTGTACAAAAAATGACAAGGGTTCCCTTTATATAGGAGGGGGAATTCCAACATAGTACATAAGCATTTATTACAAAGATATGCGGATGGTACAACTATTTAATATCACAGTGCGGACTCGTACTATTCTTGCAGACCATATCAACTTCGCCTACGTGCCACTTGCTCATAACAGTCACCGATTTGCATTACCTCGGGGTCGAGCATAAAGAACACTCGGGGTCGGGCCTCAAACTGTACCTCGATCCCCCTGCGGATGGGCTATGGAATGCCATATTAAACATAAAATTGGTCTATTCGATTTTAGCCGTATACAACAATCACTATTATTTTTAGCCCCACGGTGGGCGCCAAACTGTTTACCTTGAAAATGGTAATTACAATTAAATTTTATTTTGTGGTTCTAAAAATATGTGATCTATTTTAATGCTAGTTGTTTAAGCAATAGATGCTAAGTGTGAGTTGAGGAAATGAGACAAGAGTCAAAAAGAGCAAAGATATGCAAACCAAACTGCCCTGGATCGGGGTCTCGAGTTAGCCGAGATAGGGCTTCGATGTCAAGGCTCGGGACCAATGGTGAATGACCGATGAAGCTATAACAGTTCTAAGGACCTTGAAGGCGGCTATCTATGATCAATGATAAGTAATAAATGAAGAACAATCAACAAAACACAATAAATGTGAGCAATAAACCAAAGGGATCAATAGTAGAGAATGTTTAAGTTAGAGAGCAGAGAATGTTCTTGTTCTTGTATTCAATATCATGTGTGCAAAAAATGATAAGGGTCACCTTTATATAAAAAGGGGGAATCCCAACATAGTACATAAGCATTGATTACAAAGGTACGCAACTGGTACATCTATTTAATGTCACGGTACGGACTTGTACTACTTTTGCAGACCTGGTCAACTTTAAGCCACATAGCCTTTGGGAGTTTCCCGCTCTTTCACGACTTTTGCCGATTTGCACCGCCCCGAGATCGAGCATAGGAGACCCTCGGGGTCGAACCCTCAAGCCGTGTCTCGAGCCTTCTGAGGACAGATAGTGGAAAGCCATAATAATCACGAAATTGGTCTCTTCGATTTTGGCCGTATACAACTCCCTACTAATCTTTCTAAAAATTTATCTGTGCATTATAATTTATAAACCACGCAAAGCACGGATAATTTTTTTAGTTTTTTTTTATAAATATCGTTACCACATACGGAAAATTGTATGTACCAAACTTGTTCCATATACCCTTATTTCCCCAACTCGGTTGTGTTTGAATTTAGATTTTCTTCTTGCAACATTAACTACTTCGTATTTTCAGTAGTTTCGTTTACTCGTTCAAGCCGAAACTCTACTTCACGTTTCTTGCTTCTTCTTTTTTTTTTCTTTTTTTTTGGCTATACGTACTTGAAAACCAAAGAATTTTTTTTGCACTTTTAGCCTGTACCAAAAATTAAAAAATATATAAAATTTGTATAAATATATATATTTCCACTACGATTATACAGTGTCATTTCTCCTAACCAAGTAAGCTTGTTCTAACCTAATAGCTCTTGCATTTTGGAAACCAGCGGCCCAAAGAGGTCATAAAATCCAAACCAACGGAGCACAACATTTTCAGCTAGCGGTCCCCAACTTATATACTAATATCACATCTCCCTCACCATTTTTCATTTGTGCACTTTGGCATGTGACGACTAGGGCTGTGCACGGATCGGATTGGATCGGATTTAGCACATTTCGGATTCGGATTTCGGATTTCGGATTCTAGAAAATGCAATCCGAATCCGATCCGAATTATATCGGATCGGATTCGGATTTTAAAGTTTGGATCGGATCGGATTTCGGATCGTAAATGCCTCAATGTTGCAAACTAATATGTATATTTTCTTTGTAAAAGAGGCAATGCATTAAGAAAAATTCATGTTTATACAATTATGAGAGTACTATGGCGCCAATATAGCTAACTCTAGCAATTGTAAAGGTAATAACTTGGAGGAAGATGTAAAGAAAGTACTGACTATCCGAAATTAAAGTATAGTATTTATACATTGCCTAATAATTTCGGATTTCGGATCGGATCGGATTAAAATATACCAATCCGAATCCGATCCGAAATCCGAAATTTTTATAAACACAATCCGAAATCCGGTCCAATCCGAAATCCGAAATCCGAAAGTGAATGGATCGGTTCGGATTTCGGATATCCGATCCAAATGAACAGCCCTAGTGACGACAGAGTGAATAAGCTCATCCAATCACAGCCGTCCCACTTCCAACCATGTAATCTTCGATGATTCCCTTACGGCCTTACCTCCTCCAACCAATACCCCCATTTCCCTCTTTTTCAAAACAAAAGCAAACTCCTTAGGAAGTAAAAGCAAAAGCAAACTCCTTTTAGTAGCAAAAAGCAAAAATAAATAAATCAAATTCACCGGCTCAAACTTCTCTTCTTTAAAGGGTCCCACCCACCTACTAACAGTTAATCCAAGCCGTCCATTCCAAGTGTCCTTCATCTCAAGCAACTTCACAAATCGTCATAGTCTAGTGGGGGGAAAAAACCGAGAAAATTCTAGAATGACCCTACTCATCTCCCACGTGTCTATTAAATGACAATTATACCCTTGCTTCTCCTACTCATCCCCGTCTCTTCCAACCGGCAATTTCATGTGATCAGTTGCTTATTATATTATCCTCTCTGTCTCTCTTATCTCTCTTTCTTCGCCCCCATTTCTCATTTCACCTTTGCTTTTCTTATCATCAGATCTACAGATCTGTATACTCTCTCTATTTCTGGTTGACCCTTTGCTGGTCATTTTCTCTTACAGGTTTTTTTTATTCTTGCTTTGTGTTCCAATTAGATCTAAAAGATTTGATTTTTATAGTAATTTTTTGTTTTTCTCTTTGATTTGGATTCTGGGTATGCTCGATCTGATGTTAAATTGTGTGTGAAAGTGATTGATTGTATTGAAAGTTGAAGTTTTTGTATGCGGGTCGAATGGGTTGTTATCGTTTGATGTTGTGTTCGGATATGAACTGAAATTAATTGGATATATTGATTTTTGTATTTTTTTGCCTCTGTATGATTAAGTCAATTTCTGATTTGGGCATCTTATATGAATCACAATTTTGTTAAATTAGGGTTTGGTTTAGTTTTACCCAGTATGAGAGTTTCTGATGTAGAATAAATTGTCGTTTATAAAACAACTTAGATGATAGGATTAGATTTAGACGTAACTGATATGACTATGTCCTAAGCAAAACCTCATGTGTGACACATGAAAGTCCAGGATTCAATCTGTATGTTGTTAATAGGTGGTTAGAGAATATGTAATGTGACTTTATTGGTGTTTTCTTTTGACGTTTGAGGACGCTGATGATTTGTCTAGTTGCTGTTGCGGTGGGAGTTTTTGTATCTCTTAATTTTCCCTCTGTTTTGGTGGTAGATTTGTCATCGATATGGGTTTTTTTTTTTTTTTTTTCTGGTCTCTTTAATAAGCTGTATGGGTACTCTAGATTATCTGTAGTTTTGAGACACACACACACACACTCACACTATATATATGTATGGGACAACATGGTGTATATCGTGATATACATAATTCTAGGATGAATTCTGTTGATTGTGTTTCTAATTTTTCGTTCTGTTAATATCTGGAATTTATGTACTAAGTTTGTGCAAATTCTGCAGGAGGGAAAGGCCATGTGAGTTGTTGCAAGCAAACAAGTATAGACATCATTTTGTTAGGTTTTCAGTGAGCTTAGTAGTTTGGTTAGTTGCTGCCAGATGGGTAAATGCCAGAGTTGCGGAAAACTAGGAAGAATGGTGAGTAACGGGCCTATGAGTGCTTACCAATCTTCTCTTCTTCAATCTCCTGTTGTTTCTGTCTGGGACTGTATTGTTCGTAAAATGAGGTATTCCTTTAGACCTGAGTTTGTGTAGGTGTACTTTTAGTAAACGCTTTAGATCGGATAGCATTTAGTCTTTTGCAATAGTATTAAAAACAGGGCACAAAGGAAAGGAAAATAAATTAGTCACAGAGAGAATGAATACTTCTTTAGAGATATCTTAACAAGGGGAAAGTCAGATTTAATAAGTGTTATTGTTTGAGAATCAGTTGGCGAAATGGACTGTGCTAAAGGTGCATCTGCAGTTAGAAAAGGCAAGAAGAAGCAAGTTAAGGATGAGTTGGATCGAATTAAACAGGCTGAGAAAAAGAAGAGGCGCTTAGAGAAAGCCTTGGCTACTTCGGCTGCCATCCGTTCTGAACTGGAAAAGAAGAAACAGAAGAAGAAAGAAGAACAGCAAAGGCTTGATGAAGAGGGTGCTGCGATTGCTGAGGCAGTTGCTCTTCAGGTCCTTGTGGACGAAGACACTGATGATTCATGTAAGCTTATCTTGAAGAAGGACGAAGGATGGAATGCATGGGATCTTTGTAGAAATTTTGACTTGTACATTGGGGGACAACGACCCATACTCCCTCACCAAGACTTCTCGACATATTCACCTGAAGGAACGGACTGGGATTCTGGGGCAAGCGGATATACATGTATGTCGAATGAGTGGGGAAATTCTGACTGGATGATCTCATCTGAACCGTGTGTAAGGGATATTCAGTATCACTATTTTGATGAGGGAAACTGGGAGGTTGCAAGAATCTCTCCTGATCTACTTGCAGCACAGGCCGTCTCATCTCTTCAGATAGCTGAAGATGCTGCAGTGGACTCGTATATCTTCAATCAGGTGTTGAGGGAGTGAAATAATTGGAAGTCTTAAAGTTTGTAATCCAGTTGGTGGTGCCAAACAACTATTTTTTTCTTATGGGTTTGAATAATCTCATGTATATATTTGAAGGTGAACTCATCCGTTTGCAATATGTACGCTCTTTGTTGTTGCTTGTGTTTCAAAACTCACTGTAGTGCTGCTGGTTGATTGTCACCTGTTGAGCTGTTATATGCGTAAGTTTAGAGAGGTTAAATTACACCTTGAGTTCATGAGAGCAACATGGTGGGAGAAGTTCAGGTATATCTATGGTTGGGTACAAAAACATTCAGTTGATCGTGGTCTTTGCTCGTTTGGGTTGTAGGATGTGAAGTATAACTAAATATACTTATGATTTTATCTTTTTGCTTATTGTGGTCTCGAAATCCTTGCTTGGAAAATTTTGAGCCATCACTTGCGTACTATTTACTTAAAGCAGAGCCCCTACGCAGTATTATATATTCAGTGGTTTAGACCCTGCAACCTAACTCGTAGACCTTCAATTTCATAATTGGTTTATGTATACAGTAACTAAGAATAATATTTGGTTGAAGTTTGAAAAAAGAGCATTTGAAGTTGAAACTGAAAAGGATGTATGGAGTTGAATTGCATTTTGATACGAATTTCATGTGGGAGACAAAGATAAAGTTTTATGAGTGAAAACTATTAGTAGCATTTTACTTGAAATACTGTTTCAAATTTATTTTTCAAACTTCAAATTTTCTATCTTAAGAAGTTGAAATAATGAATCAAATTGCAAAGAAAAACATATATAAATTTGTATTTCAAATATTATCGATGTCTCTCTTCTAGGATGGGAAGGATGGGGTATTTTTTGTGAGCAAAATCTATCCTGAAAATGAGACGACCAAGATATACAGATGCATTAATTTTTGTGGCAGTGGACATCTTATAGCCTGACAACTTGACTTCCCCTCTTTCTTGCACGACCGTAACTTCATAGAGACTAGATTTTTTTGTGTGGCAGTGGACTTCTTATGCAAATCCTCAGTTTCTGACTTATACGGGCCAGGATGAAGGTTGGACAACTGAGGAACCTTGGCTATAGAGAGAATCTACCCCCCCCCC
>ML282892.1:5659-30807 GCA_005239495.1 Nicotiana undulata | reverse complement strand
CCCCACCCCCCCAAAAAAAAGAAAACCTCACATTTGCCATGTAAATGTAGTCGAAGAACAGTTACTTTACCACACAAAAATCACATATATGTGAATGAAAATAAATAAAGACAGGTAAGGCATTAAGAATAATGTTGTTTGTGCGTACAGCTTCTAACATCTAATTCAGCATCAACAAAAGAGCAGAAAAATTTACATAATCCCATAACAAATTTCTAACATTTAATAAGTAGCAGCATCAGAACGACAAAAAGATTTACATAATTCCACAACAAATCAGCAGCAATAAGCTTGCATTCTCTTGAGAATAACAAGGAGTGGTCAACCATAACAGCGAATGGAGGGGGAAACGATATTCCTCGTGTCTGACTACAACATGAACTACAGCATGGACCAGCGCATGGTGGAATTCTTTCAGCTGTCCTGCCGTGAGTTCTGCCTCAGAGGGGTCTCTGTGCCGTGATGCTGCTGCTGACGTAGCACCTCTTCACTGTGACTCTCCAAATCTGAACTACTTGATGGTTTCGCACCAGTGGTGATAAAACTTTTAAACCAATTAGCTTGAAATCTAGGAGTTCCCCGACTAGAATTAGGAGAATCCGGGGCAACTGAATTGTTGGAAGCAACTCCCGCAAAGAACCTATATGCCACTTTACTAGCTGTAACAATCTCTGTTTTAGCTTGCCTCAGCTACGTAGAGACGGTAGAAGTCAAGTTAAAGCAAAAAAAATTGTGCTAAACTAGCAAGACTAAAGTAAACAACCAAAACAAAATTGTCCCTGGTGCTTCTTAACTAAACAAAGAGATCACAAGGACATAAAAAATTTACGGTCAAATGTGAAAATTAAGTTGAAAAATATCTAGATTACAGTCGTAAAGTAATGTAATCTTGGATAATTAAACTTTTTGAGAGAACTTTCCCCTTTAGGGAAAGGGTCAAACAATTGGGGCACATATAGGGAAGTAGAATGGGAACTAGGAGACTGGTAGCCACACATATAACATAAGAGATAAAGAAAAGCACTTCCAGAAGTAGAGAAATCTCACCCTAAAGGCAGTAGTTCCAGCTATCTCAACGGCAGCATCACCAGCATGAGCAAACCTGTTTACCCAACCTGTTACAGAAGCTATAAGAATATGGTCTATAAAGAGATTTACAAACAGAAGATAGAAGATTCCGAAAATTTATGCTGCACGATATAAGTGTCTGTTAAATAGGTTGCTTGAATCAGCATTTGATTAGCACTCAAGCGCCAGTGACAGTTTGGCAATGTGTTTCCATTTGGGGGAACTTTATTTCTCGAGGTAACATATCAAACAGCATAGGAATCAAAAATACAATTCCTCCCAATTACCAACATATTGCAATGAACATCTAGCACCAATAAGCTCCAGGAATCAAGTGATATTGAAAAGATCCCACAGAGAAACATGGGTAGTTAAACTCGTGATTAAGAAAAGTTGCTTTTGAATCAGCATTAGCACTCAGAGCATCATCATGCTTGTATCTTGGTGGAAATCTATTTCTGAAAGTGATATATTCAAACATTATAACAATCGCAAAAGGTACCACCAACCATCTTCATATAGTAGCGAATGCTTCGCACCAATAAGTTCCAGGAGCCAAGTTATATTACAAGGTTCCCGCTTACACAATGGGTGTTAACTCATGTCCTTACGGAAGAATATTTCAATGCTGTAAAGGGACCAAAGAGTTCACTGCATGAAATACATCAGCTTCATAAGTATTTCTATTGGTAAGGTAAAATGATCTCAAATCTTCTTTAGATCTGTTATTTTGGTGCACCTGATGGGAACCTCTATACAAGCAACAATCAGAACACAAGGCAGGACTTCCGCCCACGCTTACACCTAGATCGACCCCCACCCTCCCACAAAAAACACCTAAGACCTTCTCTACATTTTGGAGAAGAATAGTAGACTGATTTTTAAGGTAAGACATTAAATAAAAGCTAGTTGTTAGCATGAATTACACAGCTGACCAGCAAAATATATCATGCACTTGAACACTTCTCTTTAACAAGAATCATGCGCTTAAACACTTCAATGATGTAAAGGGAACAAAGAGTTCACAACCACTCCAGCGTGTGTTTTACGGAACTTGGACTATTTGGAAGGGGAGGGACCAGAGATGTTTTGAAGGGAAGGCATCACCAATACAAGTTTTAAAACGTATAAGTTTATGTAATTAAGCATTATTATGTAATTTGACTGATGTATAGGATGTGGACAAAATAATTGAGTGTCAATTACTGGTAATGAAATATTAACGCTTCAATGGGATAATCAAAGTATATTAGATGTTCCCTGCTCCCCATTTTAGGGGTCCAACATTTAAATCAAACTTTCTAAAGTTATTATATCTATAACCATGGGTCATGTTCTTGGCAACCTAAGGACAGTGTTTCCATCATGTTTCTGCACCTTGTTTCTAAGCTTGAATGTTCATTAGTCAATTTATTCATAGAAGCCAAACTAGGAAACAAGGAATTACCTGATCAAAGAAAAAAAAAGAGGAAATTGAACTTGGGAATGAAACAAATAACATTCACTAAAATGTCAAATTCAAAAGCCGAGAAAAGGTGGTTTCCATGAGTTCAATAATTATGAGGAGAATTGGCAACCAAGAACTGTCTTCAAAGTCAAACATCTCACTGGTGTACAGACATCACCCAATTGAAAGTGATGAAATAGCAAACACATAATAATTTGAGTACATCTCCAGACACAAAAGTTGTGTCCGTACATTAGTTTCAAGTTCACTACTAAGGGTTTGTAGAGGAAAATGGATAGCACAAACAGAGATCAACAGGCAAGGGGAAAACAGAGGGAGGGAGAAAAAGATTACCAGGAAGCTTTTGAACACCAAGTCTTTCACAAAACTCATCACAAAAGTGATTGCAGTTCTTTGCCAATAAATCATACGAGTGTCCGGGCCACTCTCTACTAAGCTCTCTCAGTATCTGGTTCACTTTGAAAATTGAGTGGTTTGTGGTTCCAAGTACAATGCATTCACGGTATGTATACATTGGATTTTTCCCAGCAGGACAACTAAAAACTCCAGTACCTTGCTCACAGAACCCGAATGACCACTCGTCATCTCCAGAAACCTGTGTAAAATATACACCAAATCTCACATTTATTAAGACAAGCTCAAAAGGATAAAAACACAAGGTGGAGCTATAGACAGTATAGCCAGAGCAACATTTTTACTAAAAAAAGCTCGTTTGACTGACAAGAGACAAAAGTTCAGCTAAAAGTTAGAGAACAACTGAAACTGAAGACACCATCTAATGAGCTTAAAGGGACACTACACAAGATGAGACAATACAACATTTTTGCAAGTTGGAACCAACATATCCTGATAATAGGAAGAATTAGAAACAGGACTTCGTGCTTACAACTTTGCATATGTCAGTTATCAGAAAAAAATGCTAGGTCAGACAAATTGTGAAGCTTTTAAAAAGGATCAATGCAGTTTTGACATCTTATTCAAGATTCAAGGATCTGAAAAAATCAGTTCTCGTTAGTCTTAAAAAATTTAAATTGATAATCAGTTCTTTCAATGTATATCGTCGAAGAATAACCAATATTTTCGCATTTTAAGTCATTAAATTATGGTCCCTAGTCTTCTAAATTTAGATGAATGATATCTGATATTGAGTTATGGGAAGCAACAACGCCACTCAGTCACTTTTTGGGTAATCTGCAAGGACCATAAGCTTATTAATACATCTATAACCCCAATTATGGAAGGGACAGGTGGACATGATCGCATACAGATTAGACATTACCGCCAACGCTGATACCACATATATTATATTACTTGAAAATTTGGAGAAATTTTTCACAATGTTCAAGCTGGGAACTCTTTCCCTTCAAGTCTGATTGAAGGAAAATAAAAACTTTTTTTGATAAGGAAATTGTTAGGCAAACGCTAGAAGGAGGGCTTGAAAGGGAAAATAAAAACTTGTATCTTTGAAAAGATGTTAGGCGAGAATTGATTAGTTATGCTTGCAGCAAAAAAATAGAAAGCTAAGATTTCCAAGAATATATAAATTTATAGATGCCCAATGGTGAAAAGGAAATGATTATGTTCATGTTACTAGACTATTTCATTTCTAGTCGATAGTGAAAGGTAATTCTGCCCACCAAGGTTGGGATGGATGGATTCACACCAAGTGTTTTAGCTAGGATTAGAACTATTATCCTCATGCCTCTGGCCTCAATCACTAGGTCACCCCTTGGGGACTGAACACCTTTCAAGTATTAAGAGATTTCAAAGACGACAATTGAAAGAACGGTAAGTCATATTCATCAAACCTGATTTTCGCTTTAGTAATTCTAGATGATATGTTGTTACAACTACTGACATCTACCATGAACCCAAAACCTGAGGATTTTTTTTATAATCAAGTCCTCCAGGCTCAATATTATATAGACAAAAGCAAACATTCAAAAAGAATTTCAGCTTAAAGTCATAGCCGGCGGGAGCAGGGGCGGATTTAGGGGGGCGGAAGGGGTTACCCGAACCCCCTTCGCTGAAAAATTACACTGTATATATAAGGCAAAATCTGTTTTTTACCTCTATATATTAAGTTTTGAATCCCCTTAACACAACTCAGAAGTGTAGTTTAATGGTCAAGGTGGTTCAAAACTTTCCTAAGGTCATAGGTTCAATTCCCACTAGCTACAAAAAAAAATTTTGAACCCCGTTCATGGAGATCTGCCTCCGCCACCGGGCGGGAGATAGAAGATCAACAAAAATGCTTACTAGTATCTTACGTACCAGAAACCACAAAGCAAAATGGTCCACTATGTAAACTAGTATAGTGTCAAAGGAGAAGAAAAAGAAAAGAAATAGAAACAACACAACAGGAACTTGTTATTTTGCAGATCATAAAGTAAATTGATAGTTCTAAAAAAAATCTTGTCCTCACTAGAATGTTTTGTAAGATTTACCAATTTGCTGTCTCACACCCACACAAAAAAAGTTCCTTATGTGCTAAATGCTTTTTCGTTGTTTCTGCTTCTTCTCTTTTTGCTGCTCTATGGAAATGTTAATTGACCCAAAAGAAGAAAGAGATATGTTTGAGAATATACCACGAACACAACCACCAGATCCCCTATTATGAAATATTCCAAAGGCATCAAATATATAATTTTAACACAATAAAAATCAGTGAATTTCAGTATCCAGCAACTCAAGACGGAACAATAACAGATATCCTAATGCAGAATTTCCAGTACTAAACCCTAGATCCAATCACCAACTCAGAACAACAAATTGGGCAAAAAGTAAAAGTAGTGAACCTGGACGGCGCTATGGAAGATGCCACCAAGACCGATGCCGTCTTTGAAAAACTTGTTGATCTGAACAATTGTATTGTTGGTCTTATCGGAGCCACTATTCGTCACATCATATATGTGGACGACCACCTCCGTCATCCTTCCGAATTCAAAACCCTAACAATATCACCCTCTCCTCTTCCCCCAAAATTGAATTCAAAACGAAAGCAACGCAATGATTAGCAATGAAAAAGCACCGTTATTTTATCGGTAATGATAAACACCATAGACCGTCGTGCCTTGAATATTCCCTTTTTCGTAATTTTGCTTTTTCGGTGGCAGAGTCTGTTCTCTTTTTATCGATTGGCTAAACTTCTGCTTTATTTTTTACTGCTAACTCCTTAGTTACGGAAACACTGAACTTTTTTGATCGTTGCGCTTGTTTCCGACTGAGGCAAAAGGGACAAATCGGGAAGTGGGATACACGCTACAAGATATGACGTGTAGTGAAATGGGAGGTGGGTCCGGGCTGGGCCAGAGGATAAAAATGGGGGCCCATTAGTCGAGATAAACGTTCGTCATTATTGATTGTTCACACCGACACCGACACCTTCAAAATTTAAAGTACAACTTATTTAGCTGGCAATTCACTAATTTTAGTCCAAAAGTTTGGATAGAAGTTCGTTTTTATCCTAACTTTTTGGCAATGAGCATCTTGCTCCATCCTTCAATAAATTATATACAGTAAAAATTTAAATTAATTTGCACGGATGCTATTCGGTATCTAAATATTAAATTTAATTTGAAAACTAAAAGACATAATTATATGTTAGTTTTTTCTCAAATCAAATTATGCACTATAGTGATATCAGTAGATAGCAGCTAGACTTGTTGAAAGAAGAATAGAGTACTTTGTTTCATATAAAGAAAAAAAGTCTAATTTTGTGGCGAGTACCAAAGAAAAAGGGAAAGAATGTTGATGATGGAGAAATTATGATATGGACAAAAAGAAAACATAATTAGAGTATGTTGGAGTTAGGAACTAGACATCTACGTTATGCATGTTTGTACTTGCCGCATGGTAACTTGTACGGGAGCTAGGCCGTTTAAGTCTTTAACATTCAAATAGCACTTGGTAACAACTTGCATATACAATGTGCAAAGAGGGTTTAACTTCTTTTTTTCTTTTTTCGTTTCTTTGCGCGACTAAATTTGGATTTGCGCCGGGAAATGCATCGGGGGTAAAGCGCTTCCTAATAAAGACGACTTCATATCCAGGGCTCGAACCCGAGACTCTACTTAAGGATGAAAGAATACTTATTACTCCACCACGGCACGTGTTGGTGAGAAGGGTTTAAATTTAAGGAATTTTTACATACATATACACTATTTGAAACGTTATTACCCTCCACACTCAAGTTTCAATTCAATTACATCATATATACAAATTTACCAATTATATACACTTTAGGAATTAAATGAGTATCTCTTTATATTAGGAATCAATTATTTCACATCCTTATTCTTTCTCCCTCATGCGCTCTCTCTGTCTCTGTCTCTCTTTCTCTCTACGTCTCTCTCAATCTCTCAATCCTAATTCCATTAATGTAGAGCAAAGGAAAAGAGAGCAGCAATTCCACAATTGACAGCCATTAAAAACTTTGAAGCTTTGAATTCGAATTTGGGTTTTTAAAAAAACATTATTCGTTTGAATTGGGTGTTGTTGCAAACAATTGGGAATTATCTCTATGTCTCTCTCTATATCTCAATCCCTAATTCCAGTAACGTAAAGTAAAGGAAAAGAGAGCAGCAATTCTACCATTGACAGTCATTAAAAAGCTTTGAAGCTTTGAATTCGAATTTGGGTTTTCAAAAACCATTTTTTGTTGGGATTGGGTGTTGTTGCAAACAATTGGGAATATGGTTTGGAGTTTATATCTCAATTTTGAGGGTGTTTTGGTGAAGATTAGACTTGATTTGGGCTGAATATCATATTGGAACTCGAAGTAGAAGAAGAAGAAGACGACGACATGACATACATTATACTCACGAAATTGTAGTAAAATTATAGAAAAATTGTATTCTGTTATTTATATTTTTTTTTTATTTAACTATTGTATGAAAGTTGAATAATATTGTATAAAAATTGTATTTAAGTTGTATGATATTGTAGTTGTATATAACTGAGTTGAAATAATGTACGACAATTGTAAATAAGTTGTATAATATATATAACTAGTTGTATGAAATTTATTTTTACTATGTATAAATCAGATACAAAATATACATAAGACATATTGTATAAAAATTATATTTACGTGGTGATATTGTAGTTATATATAACTGGATAGAAATAATATATGAAAGTTGTAGATAAGTTGTATAATACATATAATTAGTTGTATGAAATTTATTTTTACTATGCATAAACCAAATACAAAATATATAAAAGATATATTTATAAAAAAAATATATTTAAGTGATATGGTATTGTAGTTGTATATAACTGGGAGAAGGTGGAGAGTAACATCACAAGGAGAGAGAGGAGAAGAAGAAAACGGACAAGAAGAACAAAAAGGAGAAGAAGCACGATGGGCATGACAGCAGCAGCAGTGACAGCGATAACGATTAGATCTAATCCTCCATCACTAAATAAAGTTCCTTCCTAATTAGCCTTTCTACAATGTTATTTCCTACTGTTTTCTGATATAAATCATCTATCTTCCTTACCACTTAGCAGTTGCTTGTATGTTTTATTTTCGGCGGAATTTAATTAATGTTTGAATCGCTTGTTGTATACCTTCTTCGATTTTTCTTTTTACTTTGTACTTGTTTTTGCAATTAAGAAAGACACGACCAAGGTGTTTCCGTTGGGAAGAGGAGGGCATATGGATTACTAGACAAATCTGTTCATGGATCCCAAGGGTTCAAAGCAGCCGCAGGAGAGATCCCGTACTAATATTCTGGAGAGAAGAAAGATAAAGGGAGAAAAAAAAGGAAAAAGGTTTGACTAAGGAGCATTTTAAGATGGTATTATATATTTTGTAAACAAAACTTGTATAGATCAGATAAATATCAAAACATAAATATTTTTCGTAATAAGGTTTCAAATAATGTATAGGATAAAAAAAATTCTAAATTTAATTAGTGGTAATACTTTAACTTCCGAGGAACCCATATGCATGGCATTACTTTAAGAAAAAAGGAATGTATTTACATTTCTACAATGCTATGGTTTAAAAATATTGGTCACAAGTGTGTATAGTTGTGTTAGTTACACCTTTTCTCTTTATTTTGAGTTTTAACCTATGGGTTGCAAATATTTCTCCATTAATCAACTTGATAAACGCCAAAATTAGTATTGCTAACAGATCTTTCCACTCAGATTGCAAGTTGTCCACGTCCTTTAATTTGTTGACCATAAATATAAAGAAAATGAATTAGTTAAATCGCATGCTTCCACCAATAGCCACCTACTAATTAACCTATACCTAACTCAAGAATATAGTTATTAAAAATGTGATTGGCTTTTAATAGGAACAAAGATAAGAATTCCGTTATTCTACCTTTCGTTGTTTATTGAGTACACAATTGTGTAGGATAAAATATGTTCATACAAATGGAACCGAAAATAGAAGACAGTCAGGTTTGGAGGTAACAATCTCGTTTGTTATCGAAGAGAATGGTATTCATAAAGGCGAAATAAATACCTGCCACCTGGTAGCATTTAAAGAAGACTATTCGACATCATTAAGTACATGGTCTGTTACAAAGAATATGACATTCACTGCCTACTGTGACACATTCTTTAACGGCCCTCACAATTGTCATCAAAGAATGACTTGATCATAGGACCTTGTTCCCTAGGTGCAACTATAAATAGTGAACTCTACAACCATTTTAAGGGACATGAATTTCTAACAACCATACCCTATACTCTGTTAAAAGCTTAATAACATTTTACTTTCTTGCTTATTTATATTGACATTACTGCCTCCGGAAGCTCTGCTTCCGAAATTAAGATTTCTACTATCTTATCTCGATTTCAACGCTAAGTGTTATATTCTTCTCTAATTTATTTATTATTATAGTATCAAATCGATTCACTTGTCTATAAATCACGTATAAATTCAATTGTACCGTTTTACGGATAAACACTTTGGCTCCCACTGTGGGGCTTAGATAGTTGTGTAATTGAGTTGATCTTTGCATCTATTTCTAACCTGTTTGATTCTTTGTTCTTAGCAAAAATCACAAAAATTGGCAGATGACGATATGTTCGAGAGGGTGATGAGGCCACACCGGTTCATGAAGGGCAATATCCACGATATGTTCGAGAGGCAACTCCTGATGATGTTGAAGACGAGAATGTTTTGAAATAGTAAGGATCGTGAAGGAGCAGCAAAAGGCCATTATAGGTCATCTCTTACAGCAGGAGCAGGTCATGACGAAGTTAAGTCAGGCATTGTCGCGTGCTTCCAACAACGCGAATGGACGAGGTTCAGTTCCTCCCGGTGCTCCCGCAAATGAAACAACGCAGAGGGTTGATATCAACACCCCGAGGGGGGAAGACGACTTTGACAAAGTCGAGAGGAACATTAGCGGATCTGGTAATAACAACGAGAATGGTCCCTTTAAAACCGAACTCACGCGCATTATGAGGAAAATAAATGCTCGAATGGATAAGATTTCAGGCGCACCACCAGTGTTGAAAGGACCAGACTCAAAGAAGTATACCCAATTGCTATTCAAACCAAGCACGGCAGCGGAATTGATCCCGAAGCGATTCAAAATGCCAGATGTGCTAAAGTATGATGGGACTTCAGATCAAGAAAACAAATAGCGAAAATAAAGTAGTAATGAAGAATATCCTACAATATTAAGTACATGGTCCGTTAAAGAGAATATAACATTCACTGCCTACCGTTACACATTATTCGATGACCTTCATAATTGTCATTAAAGAAGGGCTTGATCCCACAACATTGTTCATAGGTGCAACTATAGTGAACTCTTCAACTATTGTAAGGGACACGAATTTTTCGACAAGCATACACTATACTTTGTTAAAAACTCAATAACATTTTACTTTCTTGTTTATTTACATTGTCATTACTGCCCCTGGAAGCTCTGCTCCCCGAATAAAAATTTTTACTATCTTATCTTGATTCCAATGCTAAGTATTATATTCTTGTCTAATATTTATTATTATATGATCAAATCGATTCACTTATCTGTAACCCACATATAAATTCAACTATATCATTTTACGGGTAAACATATATAACAATTTCTTTATCAACAGAACCGCGAAAAGAAAAATTAAGTTATCAGAACACGTTAAAAATTATAGTGTAACGTTAGCTTATCTTTTGATCAAGAAAACAAATAACGAAATAGTAATACGCACTAATAGCATTTTAATTTGATGACGAACAAGAAAATAGTAAAAATGTATATCCGATTGCAAGAAGAAAGTTTGGTTGGTTTGCTTCATTTATACCGTTTGGAGCTGACTTTGTAACTTCCTTCGTAAATTAATCATGATATATGTGTTTGATATTTTTTTTTCCCATGCAATAGAGGTTGTAACAACGTTAAATACTTGTATACTGTCGAAATCGGGCTTGTCCGATTTCATAAGTACGAGGAGTTGTTTTGAGAGTAAGCTCGTAATGGACCAGGCTCGAGTTCGATGACAGAGTATGTACTCGCTGAAGATCGAGACCGAGCATGACCGACTTCGAGTAAGGCATAATACGCAATGGCGAGATATTACCAACCGACCGAAGATCTCGGCGAAAACCCAGAACAGATCGAATCAAGCGGTTATTAACACCAATCGTGAGATTTATTTCCGTTATTAGAGTTGTACCTTATTTAGGATTCATCTACTATATAATGAGGGACCTCATTCATTTGTATGATCATTATTCACTAAAAAGAATATATACGCTGCTCTCTATTTCTCTTGCTATCTATTTATTGTTCATTACTGTTCTTGTTATCCAACCTCGAGACCATCTCGAATCGAGATCGAAACACTGCTCGAGCACTGGTTTGGTTCACTTTACTCATTTAGTTCATTGTTTATCAATTAGTATTCAATTATAGCACGTATCCTTAAAACCACAATATAAGTTTAATTTTTACTCGAATTTTAGGGTAAACAGTTTGGCGTCCACCGTGGGGCTTAGGATAATAGTGATTATTTAGTACTGATTCTGGTTAAAACACACTATTTTACGCTTGTTCTTATCAAGAATTTTTTCTTTCAGGTTGAAACATGTCAAACTCACAATATGCATCCACACATGGTGACAATGGCCTCGGACTTCACGGGGAAAACGAAAATGTGATTGATCCAGGAATCGAGGTGCCACAAGCTGATCTCGGAACCCATCAACCCGATCGACGTTAGTTCGCATGTTGCTCTGAATGTGGACTTAGGCGCAGATCTCGAGGCGAGTGTATGCAGAGAAGGTCGATCTGATGGCCGAGGTACACAGGGTAAACGAGACGAAGGAGTCAGTCTCCAAGTGATATTTGAAATGCTTCAGGCTCAACAATCCGCCATTGCTCAGTTACAAAATCAGCACAGAGCTCCAAATAGAGTCGATCCGGAGATTACTCGCCTTACCAAGCCACTACCAAAAATATAGAGCGATAACACATCGAGGACCGATCCTGTTGTAATGAAAATGCTCGAGGAACTCACCAAGAGAATTGAATCAGGGAAGAAGAAAATTGAAGCCAATGATAAAAAGGTGGAGACTTACCACTCCCGAGTTGACCAGATACCGGGGCACCACCAATCTTGAAAGGAATGGATTCAAAAAAGTTTGTGCAAAAGCCCTTCCCTCCGAGTGCGGCTACGTAGCCTATTCCAAAGAAGTTCCGTATACCTGACATACCCAAATATAACGGGACGACTGACCCCAATGAGCATGTTACCTCTTACACATGCGCTATTAAGGGTAATGATTTGGAGGACGACGAGATCGAGTCTGTGATGTTGAAAAAGTTCGGGGAAACCCTGTCGAAGGGAGCAATGATTTGGTATCACAACCTACCACCAAATTCCATCGATACATTTGCCATGTTGGCGGATTCTTTAGTAAAAGCGCACGCCGGGGCCATAAAGGTCACAACAAGGAAATCAGACTTCTTCAAGGTAAGACAAAAGGATAATGAGATGATAAGGGAATTTGTGTCCCGATTTCAAATGGAGCGCATGGAGTTGCCACCGGTCACGGATGATTGGGTCGTTCAAGCTTTCACCCCAAGGGTTAAATGAACAGAGTTCGATAGCGTCACGTCAGTTGAAACAAAATTTGATTAAGTATCTAGTTGTAACTTGGGCAGATGTACATAATTGGTATCAATCGAAGATTAGTGTCGAGGACGACCAATTAGGAGCTCCTTCCGGTTCAGTGCATCCAAACAGGTCAACAGGAAAAAATCAGAGGTACGTCGATAGTGAGCCAAGGTCGAATAAAGATCGGTACCAACCATATATTGCATATCTAAGGAACAATGGTCTAGGACACAATTCCACCCGGAACAATCGAAGAAGTGATCGAGGACGAAGTTCTTGGGGATTTATGAGCAAGACCGGTTTTGACAAGTATGCAGATCCCACAGAGGCACCTCGTCTATCAGAATACAATTTTAGCGTCTATACATTAGGTATTGTATCAGCTAGAGGATCAAAGACACTAGGTGGCCCAGACCCATACAGACCGATCCTTCTCAAAGGAACCCAAATTTAATGTGCAATTACAATGGCACACACGGTCATAGGACCGAGGATTGCAGGTAATTGAGGGAGAAGGTAGCCGGTATGTTCAACGAGAGCCACCTTCGAGAGTTCCTCAATGATCGAGCTAAGAATCACTTCAGAAAAAGGGACGCCAATAGGAAGAATGAACAAGAAGAACCTCAACATGTCATCCATATGATCGTCGGTGGGGTCGACGTTCCACAAGGACCTATATTCAAACGCATTAAGGTGTCAACCACTAGAGGGAAAAGAACCCGAGATTATGTGCCCGAAGACACTTTATCATTCAATGACGAGGAAGCGGAGGGAATTTCTCAGCCACATAACGACGCTCTGGTAATTTCTATCTTATTAAATAAAGTTCAAGTTAAATGTGTTTTAGTGGATCCAGGTAGCTCGGCAAACATCATCAGGTCGAGGGTCGTAGAGCAACTCGACCTGCAGAACCAAATTGTACTCGCATCTCAGGTCTTGAACGGATTCAATATGGCCAGTGAAACAACTAAATGGAGGATTATCCTACCGGTGAACGTAGTTGGAACCATCCAAGATACCAAATTTCACGTAATAGGGGGCGACATGAGATATAATGCACTACTCGGAAGGCCTTGGATCCACAACACGAGGGCAGTACCATCTACCCTCCACCAAATGATGAAGTTCCCGATGACTGATGGTATAAAAACGGTATACGGGGAACAACATGTTGCAAAGTAAAAGTTTGCGGTCGATGAAGTAACACCGATCTCGACACTATCAACCTCGAAAATATCGAGCACCAAGATAAACATGCAACCAAATAGCAATCATTGCCCCCAGCCTCGACCGAAAGAGAAACAAGTAGTAGAAGAAGAAGAGGATTTTTTAACCCCTCGAACCTTTGTTGTTCCCGAAGCGGATGCCACCAAATCAACGGTCAAAGAGATGGAACATGTTATACTAATCGAGTACCTTCCCGAGCGAAATGTATACCTGGGAACAGGGTTAACTCCTGAACTCAGGAAAAAATTTAATCAAATTTCTATTTATAACATAGACTATTTGCATGGTCCTATTTAGACTGACATGGATCCCACAAGAGATAACAACACATCGACTGATCCGGACCCCAAGTTTAGACCGGTGAAGCAAAAGAGAATGCCCCAATCCGAGGTAAAGCATGCCTTCATAAAGGACGAGGTAACTAAACTTCACAAAGTAGGGTCCATTCGGGAGGTGAAATACCCCGAATGGTTAGTTAATGTAGTTGTAGTCCCTAAAAAGGGAATAAACTTAGGATGTGTGTAGACTATAAAGACCTAAACAAAGCGTGTCTCAAAGATTCTTTTCCACTGCCAAACATCGATCGCATGATCGATGCCACGGCCGGCCACGAGATCCTTACTTTTCTCGATGCCTATTCCGGGTACAATAAAATCTGAATGGACCCGGAAGACCAAGAAAATACTTCTTTTATCACCAAGTATGGAACATATTGTTATAATGTGATGCCCTTCGGGCTAAAAAATGCAAGAGCTATACCAACGCCTAGTAAATAAAATGTCCGAAGAACAATTAGGTAAGTCAATGGAAGTTTATATTGATGACATGCTAGTTATGTCCCTGCACGTAGAGGACCATTTGGCTCATGCGCATAAGATGTTCGGAATCTTAAGGAAATATAACATGAAGCTCAACCCTGAGAAATGTGATTTCGGGGTCGGTTCGGGCAAATTCCTCGGCTTCATGGTATCAAACCGGGGGATCGAGCTCAACCCCGATAAGATCAAGTCAATCGAAGACATCACCGTCGTGGACAGTGTAAAAGTCGTACAAAGGCTGACTGGACGTATAGCTTCTTTGGGCCGATTCATCTCGAGGTCATCATATCGAAGCCACGGGTTTTTCTCTATACTCAAAAAGAAGAACGATTTTGCCTGGACTTCGGAGTGTCAACAGGTATTGGAAGAATTGAAGCGATAACTTCGATCCCACTAATGTTTCACACTCCGAAGGCAGATGAGAAACTTTACTTATACTTGTCAGTATCCGAAATCGCGGTAAGTGGTGTCCTAGTTTGAGAAGAGCAAGGTACGCAGTTTTCTGTTTATTATGTAAGTCGAACCTTAGGAGAAGTAGAAACTAGGTATCCACACTTAGAGAAATTGGCACTTGCATTGATTAGCACCTCTAGAAAGTTAAAATCATATTTTCAATGTCACCCCATATGTGTATTAACCACTTACCCACTCCGTAATATTTTACACAAGCCCGAACTATCAGGCCGATTGGCCAAATGGGTCGTCGAACTCAATGGGTACGATATCGAATATCAACCCCGGATGACCATCAAGTCTCAAATTTTAGTGGACTTCATGGCCGATTTCATGCCAACCCTCTCACCTGAAGTCGAAAAGGAACTCTTATTAAAATCAGGTACATCATCAGGGGTATTGACCCTTTTCATAGACGGTGCTTCGACTGTGAAGAGGTCCGGGCTAGGCATCGTTTTGAAGCCGCCCATGGGTAGCATTATTAGGCAATCCATCAAAACTTCTAGATTGACTAACAACGAGGCCGAGTATGAGGCCATGATTGCAGGTCTCTAGCTAACCAAAAGCTTGGGAGCAGAAGTTATTGAAGCTAAGTACGACTCTTTACTGGTAGTGAACCAGGTGAACAAAACATTTGAAGTTCGAGAGGATAGAATGCAAAGGTATTTGGAAAAATTGCAGGTAACTTTGCACCGTTTCAAGGAATGGACTCTACAACATGTACCTCGATAGAAAAACAGTGAGGTCGATGCACTTGCAAATATGGGGTCATCGGTCGAGGAAGATGAGATCAGCTCGGGGACTGTCGTTCAACTCTCGAGATACGTGATCGAGGAAGGACATGCCGAGATAAATTCTATGATCTTAACCTGGGACTGGAGGAATAAATACATCGATTACTTGAATAATGGAAAGCTCCCATCAGACCCTAAGGAATCGAGGGCCTTAAGAACCAAAGTTGCTCGTTTCACATTGGCCGACGACGGAACATTATACAGAAGGACATTCGATGGACCATTGACAGTATGTTTGGGACCAGGAGACACCGACTATGTTCTACGAGAAGTCCATGAAGGCAGTTGTGGGAACCATTCCGGCGCCGAATCACTAATTCGCAAAGTCATCAGAGTAGGATACCACTGGGATAGAATGGAAAAAAACTCTAAGGAGTTTGTTCAAAAATGCGATAAATGTTAAAGGTTTTCACCGATGATCCACCAGCCCAAAGAACAACTTCACTTGGTCCTATCCCCACGTCTATACATGAAATAAGGGATGGACATCGTCGACCTGCTGCCATTGACCCCAGGTAAAGCTAAGTTCATTTTGTTTATGACTGATTATTTCTCAAAATGGGTTGAAGCACAGGCGTTTGCGAAAGTCAAAGAGAAAGAGGTTATATATACCATTTAGGATAACATCGCATGTCGATTTGGGATACCCACATAAATAATATGTGACAACGGTAAAGAATTTATCTACAACAAAGTAACGAAATTTCTCGAAGATAATAAAATAAAAAGGATATTGTCAACACTGTATCACCCTAGTGGTAACGAACATGCCGAATCAACGAACAAGACTATCATCCAAAACCTGAAGAAAAGGTTGAACGGAGCTAAAAGGAAATGGAGAGAAATTCTACCTGAAGTTCTTTGGGCATATCGAACAACACCGAAGTCCAGCACAGGAGTGACTCCATTTTCCTTAGTATATGGCTCTGAGTCCTTGATTCCAGTTGAAGTCGGAGAACCCAGTGCCAAGTTTCGACATCCAACGGAAGAGTCGAACCACGAGTCTATGAATACTAGCCTCGAATTGTTTGATGAAAAACGAGTAGCTGCACTCGTTCGAATGGCTTCACAAAAGCAACAAATCGAAAGGTACTACAATAGAAGAACCAACCTTCTCCACTTCAGAGTCGGGGACTTAGTCCTAAGTAAAGTCACCATCAACACTCGAGACCCTAATGAAGGGAAGCTCGGCCCGAATTGGGAAGGACCCTACCAAGTCCTCAATATAGTCGGAAAATGATCTTATAAACTCGGAACGATGGACGGCAAACCACTGCCAAAGAACTCGAACATATCACTTCTCAAACAATATTATTGTTAGGGTATGACTTTCTACCTTCTTTCATTTATATACATATTCGACTCAAACTTATTGCAGGAGTTCGATCAAAGACACCGAGACCTCAGGTTTTAAAGTACGTGTTGCACTCTTTTTTCCTTAGATTAGTGACGAGGAAACAATTATGTGCTATTTGAGGACAATTCAACGGTATCTAAGGCTTCATTGCAATCAACCTCGAATATTGGGGGGCATCACCCTCGGATGTTATATGTTCGAGAAAAGTACCTCGTGTCAAAAGGCCTCGATAGGGAAAACTTTGTAATGGGCCAAACTGTCGAATGAACCGTGTCCATATAGATTAGTCGAGTACCGATGACAAAACATGTACGCATGTATAAATTATTCAAAGAAGAATTCTTTCTTTGTCAAACATCTCGTGTCTCGAAGCAAATTCTCTACTATGCAAATCTCGTACTTATGATTTTGTGAGAAATGCCTCGAGAGCCAAGTGCAAATAAACTCAAAAGTCACAAGACCTCAAAGAGACACCCCTTGATATATAGACCAATGCCACCATTCTCGGGGACTAACACTTCGAACAAGTTCATAATGTTATCGGGACATAAGCCCAAGAGGCATACCCGATGTCTATGGCCAAATTAAAGGCTACGACCAAAATAACGCGGCTCGGAGACGTCTGAATTCCGCAATAAACAATATGCCTTCAAATTCTTTGAAAAACCAGTTAAAAAAGGCTACCCTCGGCAAATAATCAAATAGGGTTTCGATAAAATCAGCCCTCGAAAAACCAAAAAGGCTTCGGTAAAATCAGCCTTCGAAAAACCTTAAGAGGTACCAAATTATCTTAACACAAACATTCTAAGGCACAAAAAACAAAAGGGTTTCAACCGACATCGAACCCTTAGAAAATATGAGTAAAAAATACATGCTAAGGCATAAAGAAAATCTTACTAAGTCTTTTAAGCCGAAAGGGGAAAGTAATATCCATCTTTTAAAGGCCACACCAGACTAACCTAAAAGAGTCTAAGGGCCAATATACTTAGAGTTCGAAACCTTGTTCTCACTCAACTCAGACCTAAGGGTTCCACTATTCCGGGCTCGAATAAAGTCGATTAGAATATAGCCCGAGGATTCATCATAAAACCTTAATGGGTATGTTATTGTAAGTTCGAAACTTACCCATTACTTGATAAAAAACCTAAGGGTTTATTCTATTATAAAGTTCAAAATTCACTCGAACTTAGTTATAAAAACAATGCAGTTATGGCTTCGAACAAGCCATCCGAAATAAAATCTCGAACATATTACTGAGCTCGGGGACTCACCCTCGCTTAACTAAAAAAATTAATGGTTTGTTCCACCCTGAGTTCGAGCTAGTGCTCACTCGATTATTGAAGTTACAACAACAAAAATTTTCACAAGGCAAAGACACAAAACATATTTGAACATAAAAGCTAGGAAGGAATTCAAAAAAAGTTTCCTTTTATATATTGAAGGATATGTACAAAATACCGATCAAGGTCTTACATAAGGAAAAGAAAAAAAAAGCTAAGTCCTAACTGTGGTCGGGGCCGACCTATCCTTTGGGAGCAACTTCTTCTTCAGGCCCCTCATCGGATCCGTCTCGACTTCCTTCTTCATCATCGTCTTCGTCATCGGAGAAGGAAATCTGCCTGGCTTCGGCTTCGAGCGCCTTGGCCTGGGCTATCTCCTTAGAGAGGTCAAAATATAGAGCATGGATTTCCTCGAGGGATTCCCTCCGGGATTGACACTTTGCCAGGTCATTGTTCCATTGTTCCCGATCGGAAGCCTCCCTTAGTTGCATTTGAGCAGCCTCAGCATCGTCCCGCTACGTGGAGATGGACTTGTCCGCCATGACCTTGGTCTTCTCGATCTCCACCTTGGCCTCAGCAAGCCCGGCTTTAATATCCCCAATCATCTTGGCCTGGGCCGAACTTTGCTCTTTGATGACTTGGAGTTGGACCTCGACCAATGACAATTTTGCTAAGGTAGTCTCTTTTTCCGCAGCCACGCGATCCATATTCTCCTTCCACCGATCACAATCAGCCTTGACCTGATCGTCTTCTCGGAGCAGCTCGATCCTTTCTACCTTCTGTTGCAGTTGAGATAGTGAAGTATTAGCCTTCATAGTTGGGTTGAGTCCATACTTTATCAAAAGGATGGTTACCTGCTTGTCTAGTTCGGCCTCCTCTTCACGATCCTTGGCCAAATCCACTTGAAGATCCTTTATGGTTTCATCCTTTTGGCCACAAAGTAGCTTCAGAGCGTTCCTCTCCTCCGAGACCTTCTGGAGCTCGGTTTCACACTGGCTAAGGTCAGCTCGAAACTTAGCGGAGGTCTATGCAAGAAAGAAAATACAATTCAGATTTAGAGGAAAAACAAGTAAAGAAAAGAATTGCAGCCACCGATACTTACCCTAGAAAGGAGACGTTGGGCCTTTTCTAAAAGAATATAAGCATCGATGATATCATAGGCATCATCGACTCCAGCAAAGCAATCCCTAAAGGGATCACCTACACTAGAGCCTCCGCCAATATCGGGGTCTCGGAACCGGCCCCGTCCGGTGTAGTTTCAGATGGCCAAGAAATGATCTCGACCTCTGGATATTGGGGACCCTCACCCGAATCCTTTTTGGCAGCCTCCTCATCACGAGGCTTTGTCTTGGCAGATGCCGCCGGCTCAGAGGGTTTGGCGGCCTCGACGACTTTACTGGGTCAGACCGTCAGTGTGAAGGCATCATCTTCTTATTCTTCTTCCTCGTTCTTTAGGTTTTGGACCGAGCCCACCGTGAGGGAGATCACTTTCCTCCTGACCCTCCGAGGTTTAGGCTTAGGGTCCTTGGACTGCGAGGCACCCCTCATTTTTTTGTCTTTCTCCGGCTTCGGGACCACATACTTGGTTTGTTCCTCGCCAGCCGAGGGCCTCAATACAGCGTCCTTGGTCAGGCCTGCATAAAAGATGATTAGTAATGAACGAAGTACAAAAATCGTTTCAGAATATGAGAAAGGAGATCCTTACCATGGTTCTTGGCCTCCCATATTTCCTTTGCCAAGTCACGCTATGCGCGTTCGGCATGAGAAGAAGTTTAGGCTAACTTCTTAACCCAGTATTCGAGATCGGGGACCGCCTGAGGCATCCAAGGGATAGATTAATAATAAATGAAAATGTTAGGCGAGGCCGAATAAGGTACGAAGAACAAAATTTAAAAGAACACTTACGGTCGGGGTTCCACTCCTCAGGGAACGACATCCTCTCCTCTGGGATAATGTCACGGGTCCCCACCCATATAAAACGGCTCATCCAACCTCGATCCTTATTCTCGTCTATGCTCAAGAACAAGGCCTTCGTTGCCCGATGTTGAAGCTTGATCAGTACTCGATAGATTCGAGGCCGGTACAACTGCATGAGGTGATTTAAAGTAAACTCCATCCCCTCGGCCTTGCTAGAGAAGAAGCGCAAAATGATTACGACGCGCCATAGAGAGGGGTAGATTTGGCCGATGGTGCATGATATCTTTTGCAGAAGTCAAGGATCACCGGGTCGAGGGGACCCAATGTGAAGGGATAAGTGTAAACAATTAGGAACCCCTCCACAAATGTAGTGATGCTCTCTTCGGGAGCAGGGATTTTCACCACGACCTCGGGACCCAGTTTCAGTCCCTCTTTATGGCCTCGAGATGGCTCTCCATTATCGAGCACAATGTACATCGACACATGCTCGCATCGGCCCGGGACCGATGAGGGGTTCTCGATCTTGAAATCAAATTTCAAAGTACACGGGCCGGGGACGTACTCACTAGGAGCCGGTATCACCGGTGTTTTGTCGCCGGCTGGACGAGAAGAATATGAGGAGGCCTTTTCCTTTTGCGGTATGGTATTTGAGGTTTTAGCCATTGATGTAAGTAAAGAAGAGCGAAGGAAGGTAGAAAACTGGTGGTTACGACGCTAACAAGGGTGGCACAACAGGCGGCGAAAGGGAGGAGATGAAAAGAGTTAGAAAATTTGGAGGTTTGATTAGAGGAAAATTAAACTTTGATTCACTGAAGGAGCGGGTATTTATAGGCTCACGACGAAGGTTCAGTGGCGTTAGTGGCTGACCGCTAACTGACAGGCATTAATGATTTAGGGAACTGGACTGACGGGACATTTCGGTCACATCCGTCGCTTACGTCATGAGGACGACGTCATGATCAACCTTTCGAAAAAATCGAGGCTCAAACCGTTTCTTATCATTTCACTCCAAGAAACGCGAGGACTATCTGTATACGGTCGAAATCGGGCTTGTCCGATTTCATAAGCACGAGGAGCTGCCTCGAGAGTAAGCTCGTAATGGACCAAGCTCGAGCTCGATGGCAGAGTATGGAGCGTGAAGATCGAAGTGCTCGCTAAAGATCGAGATCGAGCATGACCGACTTCGAGTAAGGCATAATACAGAATGACGAGATATTAGCAACCGACCGAAAATCTCGACGGAAATCCTAGAACACATCGGATCAAGCAGTTATTGACACAAATTCATGAGAATTATTTCCTTATTAGAGTTGTACCTTATTTAGGATTCCTCTACTATATAAAGAGGGACCCCATTTATTTGTATGATCATTATTCACTAAAAAATATATATGTTGCTCTCTATTTCTCTTGCTATCTATTTACTGTTCATTACTGTTCTTGTTATCCAACCTCGAGACCATCTCGAATCGAGGTCGAAACACTGCTCGAGCATTGGTTTGGTTCACTTTACTGTTCAATTTACTCATTTTATTCATTGTTTATCAATTGGTATTGAATTATATCACGTATCCTTAAAATCATAATATAAGTTTAATTGTTACTCGAATTTTAGGGTAAACAATACTGTTTTTCATTAAAGAGTTATTGGCGAAATGTTGAGCATTGCATAAGCATTATTCGAGTATAGTTAGTGTCAAATTTGTCAATGATTTGTATTTAAATTCGTAAGAATATTATTAAATACAATTCTTTTCATGTGCATATGTTTTTGTATGACTTTGTAACACCGTACTTAAATATTTTTTCCATTTTTTAGTGGAGGTCTTCTAAGGAATCTATTCAAGTCCTTTATCACATAAAATAAAGAAACATGCACTCCATAACATGCGAATCGTGCCAATTCCATGTGCATAATCCGGTTTCTTACGAATTTAAAGGTAAACTTCAATAAAACATTAAAAATTAGAAGAATTATGAAATACGTGTGATAATTAAAGTTGATAAAATGCGTAGTAATTGGATGTCAACTAGCAAATTTACGAAGGACCTACGGTACCACGTGCTATGGACAATTGCAAGATAATGACTGCAGAATGGGAGAGCAATTATTTATTGAGACAAACATCGTATGATTTGATGAGTATTAGTTGTCATTTGCAGGTATTCGGGCACAACTGACTCACTTCAATCACTTATAGTTAGTTAGGCCAAATTTTTCTTTTTGGGCCAAAAATGTTTTCTTGGTCAAAAAGTTAATCACAATTAATTCTTGAACCCCTTGTGTTTAGTTTAAATTCGCCACTAGAAGAATTTCGCTTTTGATTTAATATGGTATCGATAGCAATAACAGTTTTTCCAGTTTGTCGATCCCCGATTATAAGTTCTTGTTGACCACGATCTATAGGAACCAGACTATCTACAACTTTTAACCCTGTTTGCATAGGCTCGTGCACAGATTTACGTTCAATAATACCAGGGGCTTTCACTTCGACACGTCTTCGCTCGTGATCGCTTAGAGCTCCCTTCCATCAATAGGTACTCCCAAGCCATCGACCACACGCCCTAGCATAACCTTTCCCGCATGAACATCCACAATAGATCCAGTGCGCTTGACAAGATCTCCTTCTTTAATAGCAGTATCACTACCAAAGACAACAATCCCTACATTCTCATTCTCAAGATTCAAGGCTATTCCTTTCACACCGCTGGCAAATTCAACCATTTCCCCAGCTTGAATCTCATTCAATCCATAAACACGTGCAATTCCATCTCCAACTGAGACCACGGTCAAGTTTTTGGAAGGAAAAAAGTGCTTTTGAGAAAAAGCAGAAGCAATTTTCGAGAAGCTGAAAAGTAGCTTCTCTCCAAAAGTACTTTTATGAAAAGCACTTTTGAGAAAAATATACTTAGAAGCAGTTTTTAAAAGCTTGGCCAAACACTAATTACTGCTTAAAAGTCCTTTTCAAATTAATTAGTCAAACACAAACTACTTTTCACCAAAAACACTTTTTTTTAAAAGTACTTTTGAGAAAAGCACTTCTCAAAATAAGCTGATTTTAGAAGCTTGACCAAACGGACTATTAGTCTGATTGGCCAAGCTTCTCTTCACGTAAAGTTTTTCTTTTTTTGTTCAGAAGTGTTTTTTCTTTAAAATTAGAGTGTTTGACCAAGCTTTTGAAAGGAAAAAAAAATGCTTTTAAGGAAAAAACAGAAGCAATTTTGGAGAAACAGAAAAAATAGCTTCTCTCCAAAGACACTTTTTTGAAAAGTATTTTGAGAAAAATACACTTAGAAGCAGTTTTTAAAGCTTGGCCAAACACTAATTACTGTTCAGAAGTGCTTTTCAAATTAATTAGCCAAACACAAACTGCTTCACACCAAAAGTACTTTTGAAAATAACACTTCTCAAATTAAGCTAATTTTTGCAGTTTGGCCAAACATGCTTAATTCCTTTCATAATAGAAGGTAATTAATCCTAAAAAAAGAGTTTAGCTTAATAGTTACTCCCTCCTATCCAAAATAAGTGATTTTTTGGCTTTTTTTGTGTGGTTCAATATAAGTGATTTTTCTAGATTTCGAGAATGAATTAATTATTTTTTTCCTACATTGCCCATGGAGAAATAATATTGGAATATATGTTAGGAGTATTTATGTGAGATAGTAAAGATTAATATGATCAATTTCATTACTTATTAATGCTAAAAAATTAATTTCTTAATATGTTTGTCAATAAAAAGTAGTAGTACACTTATTGTCGGCTCGTCGGTTTAGGGCCTTTAGGCCAGATTGGAAAGCATTTTGAGCTAAACCATATTAGACTCCTTCTCAATATAACAATTCGTGCTAATCAAAAGTGCCCCACCACTGCCTCCCTGAATTAAAATAAAAAACTCCATTAATGTTACCAGTCTATCCCCACTATTTGGCCAGTTGAAACTTGAGTGGACTCCGAATTGTTATCAAGTTTTTTTTTTCTTTTTTTATTATTATAATTATAATAATTATTTTATGTTGATGGGTCTATTTTATTCAAATGTGTTGTAAAGTTTATATTCTTAACTATCTCTAACTAAGATCATTGAGTTGGAGTATAGGACCATAAAAATTTTACTTTTGCCACGCTGCAAGTAGGTTCGATTGGACAAAGACAATCCAATTTTTCAAATTCATATGGAAAACATGAAGAAACTCTCGTCTCCTACGGAGATAAAGTGAGAAGTTGCAAACAATTTGTCTTTATCCAAAGTAGGGTCAGAGACATCTCATAAGGGGTTTATAGCTTGTTTGGTCAAGTTTTACTAATTCCAGAAGTGCTTTGTTTTTTTTTTAATTGAAATGTTTCGCTAAGCTTTTAAAAGAAAAAAAGAGCTTTTGAGAAAAAATATAAAAATTAACTTCTTTTCAAAATTACTTTTGAGAAAAATATACTTAGAAGCAATTTCTAAAAGCTTTGCCAAACTAGCTTATAAACATTTTTCGGCTTATCTATGTGTTTGGTAAAGTTAAAAGTGCTTATAAGTCAAAAATAAGTCAAAAGCCATAAGCTGGTCAACCCCAGCTTATGAATTTGTAGCTTATAAGCATTTTTAAGTTTAACCAAGTTTTTTACTATTTTATCCTTAAAATATTCTTTTTTAGAACGAAACTCCTACATCCTCCCCCCCCCCCCCC
>MDKH01110028.1:0-17258 GCA_005239495.1 Nicotiana undulata | reverse complement strand
TGTCCGCTTTTCACCCGAATTTTGGCCCACTATAAAAGGATTTATCTTGGCATATCTTGGAAATAATCTTTGGACGTATCTTCAGCTTTGTAAATATAATTTAGAGAGAGAAGAACAAGTTTTGAAGCTAGGGCTTTGCACACACACTTGGGTCTTGAATATTTCACCATTGTGGTTAAGGATTTCTTATCCATTTATGTTTATTTCTTCATTTCCTTGTTTTGTATTGAATATCTAAGTGTGTAGTATTTTTCCAACACTTGAATCTTGTTTATGGGAATATTCAAAGTTAAAGTGTGGATTAAATATATTGTTGTGCTTATGTATTGAATGATTGTATTATATTTATAAAGTGGGTGTTTGTTATTTTAATTATTCTTGTTTTTTAATGTTTCCAAATGGATTAGCTAACCCTAGGACTCGCCTATTAACTCCGAATTAGTTTTGGAAAAGATTATTTGGGGTTGGGAAAGATTAATTAACAAGAACTTGAGGCTTTAACCCTCATTTTATAGATTCTACCTAGGGATAGGATTGAACTACTTGTAGCCAAACTCGGAAGTGCTTAATCTCCTAATTGGGTTAGGGATAATTCAATTAGGAAGTCTTGTTAGTCTTTGGTAAAAGATAATTAAGAAATATTATCCGTGGCTAATTAACATAACTCACTCATATTTGTAAAATCGTGAAATACATTGGATCTTTACTTGGGTGTAATTTCCGATGCAGTCATTCTTGTTGCCATTGATCATTTTACTAGCTTTCTAGGTTAGTTTATATTTTTGCATTTAGCTATAAACAATTATCAAAAACCAAAAATCTTAATTATTTGGCATTGCGCGATAAGTGATAACCCTCTAGCATTCCTAATCGCCCTCATATTGTTCTCTGTGGGATTCGACCCCAACCTTGTTGGGTTACTATATTTGACAACGATCACTTGCACTCTTTTAAGGTGTAATTTGAGCGTATCACCTAGCACATGAAATTAAGGGGTCATAGAGTTACATAGTGAACTATGAGATAAACAGGAAAGCAAGAGAAAATCAAAGACATTTTAAGGTTTAGATCTAAAGTTAGGTTTTTCATCACAACGAACCAGATAAAGAGAAAAACTTAAACAAATCACTAAAACATAGTAGAGACTCTAGGAAGATGCTGAAAAACCATGGGAAAAGTTATTCAAAAACGGGGTCACAAAACCCTAGTTGAAAACGAAGAGTCGTTTTAGAAAAATCAGAGAGCCCTTGAGAAAACAACAACATAGCTTAAAGTATACAAAGATCTATCATAGATCTGAAAGAAAATCGGAAAATCTTAGTGGTTAGGGTTTCAGAGAACCCAGAGAAACAAGAAAAACCTTAAAGATGTCGCCAACTTTAGCCGGAAAAGTCATAGCTCTTACTCAGACGGTCGTAGGTGGCCGGAAAATGGCATGAAGAACCATGGGGGGAGTTGAACCGCTCCAGGTTCACCTGAGGGCCTCAGGGTATCATTAGACCGACATGGGGTGAAGCAAGGGCCAAGAGATGATGAGAGGCCATGGTTTCCGGCGAGGGATGTGGCCGGAGAAGGTGGACAGTGCCCATCGGAGAGGAGGAGACGAGAAGGTTCTAGAGAGAACCGGAGATAGAGGGAGAGTAGAGAGATGAATGAGAGGGGAGTGAATGAGATGGGGAGGGTAGTCGTTAGGGGTTAATTAGGAAAGAACGGATTTGGTCCGTTGATTAAAATTAATCAACGGTCCAGATCAAAAGTGGGGATTGGGTCGGGTAGTCTTAGACATTGGGCTTGGATTATTGGGTTATTTGGATTGGGTATTGGGTTGGGGTCAGGTTAATTTAGGCTATAATTTAAATAGGAGGGGCTAATTATTAAATACCTAATTAAATAGATAGATATTTAATAAAAATAGCCAATAATTGGATAAAATAAAATTAAGGTTAAATAAGTGAAATTAAGGTAATTAACTAGTATTAAAAAATAAAAATAACGGATTATTGAATTAAAATAGTATAAAATGTACTATAGTTACAAAATTATTGTAATTATAGCCAAATAATGCAAGATTGGCTAATTTGTGAAATAGTTGAATCCTAATGGGATTAAAAATAATATATTGAGTTAGGAAATATTCTGAAATTATCTGTAATGCAATTTATGAATAATTATTGGATGTAAAGTACTGAATAAAATTAGAAAATAAATTGATAAAAGTATAAAAAAATTATGGAAAAAATACCAGTTATTATAAAAAGTGATTTTGAAGGTATATATGCAAAATTTTAAATAATTTGGCAAAAAATTGGGTATCAACAACCTCTATTGATTGTTTTGAAGGTGGTGTAGCTCTCTCTTCTAAATAAATGGGCTCGAACTGAGGTTCCCTCTTCCAAAATCCTTGGCCTTCGAGTGCCATGACTCACTCTGCCAACCCTTCGCCATCCATCTCCTATAAATTTGTCAAGCAGGCTCCCAATGGATCTTTGGCATTAAGGGTCTCATCTTCGTCATGCATGATCACATCCACAACCTCCACTAGTGAGCAGTTTGCATATTCACCGGGTCTCCTCCTGGATTGTTGGACGTTGAATATCACTTCTTCATCGTTCAACCTCATTTTTAGTTCCCCAGTTTCGCAATCGATCAGTGCTCTCCCAATGGCTAAGAATGGGCTTCCCAAAATGATGAGAATCTCCTCATCTACCTAGCAGTCCAGAATAACAAAGTCCGCAGGAAATACAAACTTCCCCACTTGCACTAGCACATCATCAAGAATCCCTGTCGGTCTTTTAACTGTGCGGTCAGCCAGTTGCAACAACATCGAAGTCGTCCAAGCCCTGCCAATGCCCAGCTTTGTGTAGTTTTCCAAAGACATCAAGTTTATGTTGGTTCCTAAGTCACACAATGCTTTTGCAAAATCATAACTCCCAATGGTACACAGAATAGTGAAGCTACCTGGATCAGACATCTTTTGAGCCATGGGTCTAGTTACTACCGCACTGCATGTCTGTGTCAGAGTTACTGTGGACAGGTCCAGGTCCTTCATCATCTTTGCATATCCTGGAATTTCCCTCAAAGCATCCATCAAGGGAATATTCAACTGAATCTGACGAAACATCTCCATGAATTTCCTGTATTGATCTTCTTCTTTTTTGTTTTACCAATCCCTGAGGGAATGGTGCAAGCATCCCTTTTTGTCCACTGCTTGCTGGCTGTTCTTAGTTGGAATTTTTTGGCACAAGAGGTACCACCTATTTTGGGACTTGTTCACTCTCTTTAGCCTTACCCTTATCCACCGGTGCATGTGCCTGTTCAACCACCACTTCAGTGAGTTTTGCTGATTCATTTGTCACTAATGGAACTGGAGTGGCTGGTGTAGTTTCTCTTCTGGGTTGAGCAACTTCTTGCTCCTTTTCTAAATCTCTCTCATTCCGGAGACTTATTTCCATCAGCTGATTCGGGTTTTGCTCCTTTGGGTTAACGTTCGTGTCTACTGGCAATGCTCCCTGGGGGCAGTTATTTAAGGCCATGGACAGCTTCCCCAGTTGAGTTTCAATGCCCTTAATTGTTGAATCACGTGCTGCCAACTTTTTTGCATCTTACCATTTGTTCCAATGAGTTGTTGCATCATACCCTTGATTTCTAGCATGTTGATGGCATGTTGCTGATGAGGTGGCTGATATGTCAACTGTTGCTGGTGCTGTTGTTGATATCCATGTTGTCTATGATATGGCACCATTTGGCCTTGGGGGCGTAAACCTCCAGGTTGTGGCATGTTAGTTCGGTACTGTTGGTTGGGTGCTGGCCCCCATTGTTGTCCTCCTTGCCTCTGCCCCCAAAATTATTGACATAATTCATATCCTATCTGAACCCTTGGTTGTCACCTTCTCCACTCCATGAGCACACATAAGACTTATTAATGCAAGGTGTACACAATCCTTCATTTGTTGTGTCAACGATATGCACTTGCTTTGTACTCATCTCATCAATCTTCTTTGTGAGTATACTCATCTGAGTCATGAGTGTAGCTATGTTCTCTTCATGTGAATTATTTGGGTCAAGAGGAACTGAATGCACTATTGGTGTCAGGGTCATACCTCTCGTCATCCACCCTGAATTCTGGGCCATCTAGTCAAGAAGGATTTTACACTATGTGAATGTCTTGCTCATGAATGCACCCCCAGCTGAAGCATCTACATTGGCTTTCAAATTGTCTGCTAATCCCATGTAGAATCTCTGGCCGAGCATCTGGTCTGGAATACCATGGTGGGGACATTTCACTAGCATCCCTTTGAACCTTTCCTAAGTTTCCTGCAAGGTTTCAGTGGACTTCTGCTTGTATTGAAATATCTCATCAATTTGTCTTGCAGTCTTGTTGGGAGGGTAGAACTTATTCAGGAACTGCTTGACTAATTCCTCCCAAGTAGAAATGGAATTTATTGGGAGCGAATTCAGCCAAGTCTGAGCTTCCCCAGTCACAGAGAACGGGAACAGTAACAACTTGATGGCTTCTGGGGTCACATTTGACTACCTATGGGTCACACAAATCGATAGAAAATTTTTCATGTGTTGTTGAGGGTCTTCAATGTGTGACCCGGAGAACAATCCCTTATTCTGCTGAAGATGCAGCATGTTGTTGGTGATCTGGAATGTCTCAGCTTGTATTTGGGGCACAACAATGGCGGTGGTCAGGTTGTCAGCTGTTGGTTGTGCCCAATCATAAAGTGCAGCTTCTGGCTCAAAAGGTGCCACCACTGCTTCATTTTACACTCCTTCGTTTGGCACAAGAGGTGCCCGATCATTTGCATTGATGTTTTCCCTGTTGTTCATTTCAGTTGCGAGTTGGTGTGTTTGTTGTGATTGTTTCTTCTTCTTGTTGGCACGGTTTAGTGCCCTGGATGTTTTCTCGGGGTCTGAGAGTCCTTCAAGAAGTTCACCAGTCCTCGAAGAGTTTCTAGGCGTACACCAGAATCACAGAAGAATTCAAACGTGAGAATTTCAATGGGAAAAACACGTAACACCGTAGAAAATTGATCTAAACAAAATATCCTAGCAATACTTCTAAGTTGTAACAAATAACACTGTTAGTTCCCCAGCAGCGACGCCAAAATTTAATCACGCCAACCTATGCCTTATAAAAGACAAAGCGGCCGTTGCAAATATAATCTGGTTTATAAGTCCGGAGTCGAATCCTCAGGGAACTAACCTATCTATTATAGCTCTTAGCAATGCTAGTATAAGCTCAGACAATTTCCGGATGCAATATTTTTATCAATAATTGTTGGGAATTGTTTAACTAAGTAAAATGATATTAAAACTAGCAATATGCAAGGTTGAAGATAATCCATGGGTAAAAAGATCTAGGGTATTGATTTCCCCAATTGCGGAATTAAGTTTTAACTCTGTTGCTATAATCTCGCTGTAACACTCTATGAGGATTATGAGCTATGGGCTACCGCAATTATCTCTCGATCAACTACGATAATTTACTAGAGCATTCTCTCGAACTACTTTAGCTTATAATTTATATTGCTCAGAATTATATCCCACCAAAGTTTCGTTATCTCTAACCCCACTTTTATATTCAAGTAATGAATCTCTTCAATTACCCAAAAGTGGAGTTGTTCAACAACAATCTAACCTAGTATTCTTTCTCAAGCAACACAAGGCAATTAGACACGATTAATCAAGGGCCCATTCAATTAATCACCATACAAAACATAGTTGAACAATCATAGAATAAACACGGCTCGATTATAACAAAACTGAGTCAAAACTTCATCTAACAATTGGTTCAATCAGCCCTAGACAGATTGTTTAGCTACTCATGCTAGAACACAATAAAGCCATAAAATGATTAATAATTCTCAAAATTAATGATAAAAGATGAAGAATGAAAACTCTAATGGTATCTTGGTCTTCTCACACTTGCTCTTGCCTCCAAAGTGAGTCTAAAAACAAGCTTAAACCTGACTTGGACGAGTTTATGGAGTTTAAATAGGGTTAAGACAAGTTTTCCTATTTTTGCACTTAAGCCCCTGAACTTCTTGGCTTTTAACATATCGACCGCGCCCGCGGCTGACCGCGGTGCGATTGCGGCGCTTCACAAACATTCTTCCTCGTCTTTTGGCCAATCGCGTTCCAGCCGCGGTCGCGATGGGCTGTTGTCCAGTCTTCTTTGCCTTTTTCTTGCTTGTTTTCGTCCGGGTTCTTCTCGATTGGCCTTATATCCACGTTATTGACTCCAAAATACTCCATAGTATCTTTCTAACTTGGATTAGCTCCTACAAAGCATAAAATCACTAATTAGAGCATTTTGTCATTATTTTTCACTTAAAACAACAATAAAGTATGGTTAACTTAGAGCGTAAATAGCATCTAGACCACGTGATATAGCCTATTATCATGTAATCATTTTGATTTTGAATTTTTTATGTGCTTGTTTTATATAATAGTATTATAGTACAATATCTTCAAATGTTTTATTATATTAATATGTGGTACACTGTTTTTTTCTTTTTCTTTTTATGCATGTGTGTTATATAATACTAGTATAGTCATATAGTTATCGGAAATTAACCAGTAAAATTGTATACGATGTTGGTATATTTATATGCCTTATTGGTATCATAAGATAGTTGGTACATTTTTTTGGTTGTTTTAACTATATTTTTTTAGTGAATTCTATTTTGAAATTATTTATATGAACATGTTTCGCAGTGCTAGAAATCTTTTATGCCGATGGACATAGATTATGTGTATTATGTAATAGTTTTTATAGTTATAGGAAATTATTGGAACGATCCCATACAACTATATACCTTGTTAGTATACAAAATGAGCAAGTTGCTTTGCGAATATTTAGTTTGCAACGGGACCATGTAATTTTCTCATACTTTTATTGTATCTTTTAATGTTTTGGTATAGTATGTAGTCGCAGATAGTTATAGTCACATTGGTATCATATAGTACTAGAAGTCTTTTTTTGCTACTTATATTTTTGTTGCATTTTCCAATATTTTATTATCATTTCTATTCTAACTAGTATATATGAAGATTTGGTGGCCGTATATTATGTTTTCTTGCTCCATAACTCATTGTGTTACTGCTAATGGTAGAATGTGTACTTATATTTGTAGGGAAAGAGATCAAAGTTTGCATGGCATTCACGTGGAGTTAGAAAAAGAACAAGAAATAAAGGAAAAATAATATAAAAATAAATAAAATAAAGAAGGAGTTAAATTTGAGTGTGAAATAAGTTATGGTAAAAATAACAATAATACGATTTGGGCGAAAATAAATGAATAAAAGATTAAAAAAAAAAAGAAGAAAACGAGAAAAAATAAAAGGAGAAAAAAAATAAAAAAAAGGAAAATTCCCCACAAAAAATACTATTGGTAGGAATTGAAATTAGTTTGATGAGTAAAAAAACAAATGGGTAGGTAAGGGTAAATATTTTTGTTTTGTGGGTAACTGTGTCATTCTCCCGTTTCTTTTTACGTTTATTGTGATGGGCTAAACTAGCCCAAATACACTCTTAACATAGTGTGATATTGAGGAAAAATTTAAAAATAGTCAGATTTACAAGTGGTAGTCGATAAATAGCCACAGTTTAAAAAGTAACCGAAATTTAGTCACTTTTTACGTAAAGATAAATTTGAACAAAAAAACTGTTCAAAATCTAACAAATATTCCAGTATAATATACCGGAGTTCGAATTTTTTTCATGTGAACTTCCAGCATAATATACTGGAGTTTATTATGTTGGAAGTTCACACATAGGTGCTCCAATCCAGTATATTGTGCTGGAACTTTTCATGTGCTGGAGTTCCAGCATAATATGCTGGAGTTCCAGAATAATATGCTGGAAGTTCATACACATATGCACCAATCTCCAGTATATTATATTAGAACATTCTGTGTTGTAGCAAAATAGTGGCTACTTTTCAATGACTTTGGAAACGCTGGTTATATTTCAATTAACAGTTCAAAAACTGGCTAGCCCGTTCTATTTCACGTGATATTGTCTGCTTTGGTCCAAGCCCGCACGATTTTTTCTAAAAGGCCTCGTACCATTAAGAGATCCCTACACCTTATATGTAGGCTCTCAAGTTTTTCAGCTGCCAATGTGAGGCTTCGTTTGCACACCCAACAATATCTCCCCCGAACTAAAATTCACGTTTGTTCGCACACCCAACAATCTTTCCCCCGAATTAAAATTCACGTGGCTCACTACCACAATGCACGGGTCTCCTACTCGTACTAAGTTTCATGTGACCATTGCCACGATCCACGGGTTAACTTTCGAGATTTACTGTGTGCCACCCATATTGTTAGATTATTATGGCAACCGAAGCCCGCTACTAGCTTCTTCTTGTGTGCGCACCGCGCCTCACCATCATTTTGTCATCTTCATACTCGTCTTGCCGAATGTGGACTCTAATACCAGTTGTTGAGCTAAACTAGCTCAAATATACTGTTAACAGAGTGTGATATTGTCCGTTTTAGGCCGAACCCGCAACATTTTCCCAAAATGCCACACACTATTAAGAGATCCCTACACCTTATATGTAGACTCTCAATTTTTTCAATTACCAATATGGGACTTTGTTCGCACACCCATCACATTGAACCTTTTTTGAACTAATGATACTTATATATAATAAAAGTTTCTCCAAAAAAAATATTGTATAATAAAAGTAAATTGTATGTTCTTCATCAATTTTTTGGGATCTAAAGAAACTTTTCTACCTGCTTTTGTTCTTGAGTTGGTGTTGAGTCAACCCCAATTGATTTGGGAATAGCATAGTACTAGTAGTTATTGCTCTAGAAAATTTTGAATCTAAGATAGGAGGCAAATGAAGTTAGGAGTTCAATCATACCTCCAGCCCTAGACGAACGCACCCACTGGCAACATCAGAGCCCCATTGATAGGTTGGGGCGGGGAGGAAGAACCCTCGTCAACATTTAATTAATTGAACGATCGTAATGCGATGTGTATAGATCGGATTGATTTAACTTTTTTATTTACCAACTCAAATTAATTGTTGATTTGCTAGGCTAATAGTGTAAATCATATCAAATCAATAAGTCGTTTTTTTTTTCAAACTCAAAATTCTAACGTTTTTTTGGTTTTATCAGTATTTTCGATTATTTTAATAAGGCCTCCACAATACAAAATATGTAACTAGCGCTTCAGATATTTTTTCCTGTCCTAGTACTAGACAGTAGATGTTATAATGAATTTAACCTGTATATATTGTCTCTCACTGTATAATGAATTCTTCCATTATTGATACATTTTAACTTACTATATATCATAAGTTAAAATCCCCAACATAAATTACACGAATAATCGCATGCAAGCTGTCAGAATTTGAACGCACTTCAGGGAGTAGCTCTCAAAAAGTTGTCTCGCCATTCATAACGAGAAGCTTGAATGTATCGACGGACTTCACCTATACTACACCAATAACTAAAGAGTGAAGCAAAGTTATGTATTATGAACTCGTTCTTAAGTACTTCCTCATGTTTCTTCTAAGTACTCTTACTTTTGAAAAGACATCGGAATCGAATTCAATAATTTTATATTGTCAGTTTACATAACTTAAACTCTTACGTTATTACTACTGGGTCTATAGCCACATGTCTGCAACATTCTTTAGGTCATGGTTTATCTTTTAGACGAAGCTGTTTGTCAAAATATTATGGGATACCTTCTTATGAGACACTAATATATAACAAGTACCATCAGCTAATTTAACTCCTAAAATTAAAGTTAGGAGCGTAGGAATGTTGTTATAGTTATAACTATTACAAATTAAACTTTTGCAGGAAATTATCCTAAATTCAACATGAATCGAGCGCCACTAGATGTCTTGGTTCAAGTTTCACGGCCAATCATTATAGAAGAGAATTTTCATGTACTTGAAACATAAAAAAAAAAAAAAAAAAAAACCTAGGTCCGCAATGAAGAGTGTGTTGAAAATATAATAAAATATAAATAAATTTCGTGTACATCCATAAAAACCGATTTATTGTCATAAGTAGGGATAAATTAAAGAAGGCTAAACTACTTTATAGAATGAACTTCAACGGGGTTGATGTTTCAACGGGATTAATGAGTACTTTATAGGTTAGAGGGGCAAACTACAAATCACTTTATATGCCTAAAATTATAAGGGTTTTATATTAGTGATTTTTATACTATGAGATCATCTAAAAAAGTTAACTTTAAGAGATATCACGGACAATGTAATTTTTTTTTAAAATATCAATGAATTCTAACATGTGATGAAAGGTTAGTTTCCATTTTGTTTCTAATATCACCAAATTAATGCATATCAAGTGATTTAACTATTAAAAAAAAATATAAGTGACATAATTGTGTAAATAGTTTTACAAAAAAATTTACATCGACAGTATATAGTATAAATTAAGTACAATTCTCGGAAATGTAAACAAAATAGAAGTGTGAACAAGGGATGTTGTGGTCCAAGGGGAATGATATTTGAACTGTACACTTCCACACTGTGAGAGTTCGAGCCTATCATTGGAGAAATAGCTTTCATAGGGTTGAAGAGTGAAGAAAAATCAGAGTCCTGTCTACATTGGTCTATAGCTCATTATCACCAAATTTTCAACTACAGTTAGGTAGTATGATAGAGTAACACTACCCCCACATTAATGCACTACCTCAAAGGACTACTTCGTCACCACAATATATATTAGTAACATTCTTCTATAACACAATTGTCCATTAGAGAGGGAAGCAGTTTTCGAGGATTTTTTCTATTCTCAAACCTTAAACGTGCGATATCTGATAAAAAATGCAGAGATCTTATTCATATCATCACAACATTTGGTAGTGATGTTATTACTAACTCAAAGTACTAAGGGCCAATTTATTTTGAACTGCTTATGCAGGCCAACTATTGATTTGGTTAAGTTTAGTTAAGCAAACCAATTAGGGTTGGTTATAAAGAAAGTCCAGGTCGTGTACTAATTTTTAGCCTAAGATCACGACAAAAACCCAACAGTTTGTCCATGTTTTACGTTGTTTATTTACATGAAACCCTTATTAACTATTTAGTTTGGCATACGGCCGGAATGTTTATTTGTTTATCTTTTTGTTTCTGGGTTTTCTAAAATATTTTGAGTCAAATCTCTCGTGATTTTTAATCATACGTGTATCCGGGTAAAATTAGGTTAGAGTTACTCTTGATTTTCTGTTGTGGAACGATGTCACGACCCAAATTCCCAACCTTAGGGATCGTGATGACGCCTAACACCATACTTGCTAGGCAAGCCAATGTTAGAGTTCGATTAGCTATTTACCTTTGATTATCCATTGAAACGTAAGAAACAATTATAAAATAAACTTAAGCTACTGACTTTCAATGAATAATTCCAAACATAAAATAATAAACACTTAAATAAACCGAGCCACGAACTAATTATATAAGTAACTCTAGAACTACCCCATGGCCAGGTGTCTAAATTCACGAACTACTAAAGAATACTACAAATAATGGGCTGAAAGAAATAATGTAACTGTTCTGAATATAATAAAACGGTTTTATAAACATAGGAGAAGACTCTCGGGATCTGCGAACGCCGTCAGATATACCTCGTGTCTTCGAATAAATGAATAGCCGCTCTAAATATCTTTATTGCTGGTCGATACCTGGATCTGCACAAAAGAGTGCAGAGTGTAGTATCAGTACAACCGATCCCATGTACTGAGTAAGTGCCGAGCCTAACCTCGACGAAGTAGTGACGAGGCTACGGCGGGGCATTAACAACATATAACCTGTGACAATAATATATACAATTACGCAACAAAACCATTCTACACGAACAAGAAAAATATAACTGAGACAATAAATATAAAGCAAGAAGGAAATCTAAACAAATAATTAAGTACTGCAACAACAATGAAATAACTCAGCCGCCTTTTCCAGGCCTCAGCTATAACAACCTCTCAAATGATTTTCAAGTTTCCAAACTTTAAGTTTAAATAAAAGTAGTGCCAAAATATGAAAATAGTAATATAAAATGGTAGTTTTCAAATCTTGGTTTTTCTTTGAAAATCATTACAAATATAATTGTCCTCCCTTATTGCTCCTTATTGCGGCGTGCAACCCGATCCCACCAAACATATCATATCAATTTGTTTACCCGTATCACGATGAATTTATTCACCTGTATCCTAATCAATTATCCACCCTTATCACAGCCCCCTTATCACCGCCTTTCAAGTCAAAGCCTTTTACGATATTTATGTCTCGACAAATTGTAAACAGAACAAGTTTCACTTTAAAATAATAGTAAAAACTGAGTATGAAATAATGATAATAAAACAATGAGTGTTCCAGCCTTTATTTTATAAACAGTAAAACATGCATATTCTCCCTTATCATTGTCTTGTTGCGGCGTGCAACCCAATCCCACCTATTCACAATATCACAATCAGTTATCCACCCTTATCACAACCCCCTTATCACACCAATTTTGTTTATTCATCAAAAACTTTCAAAGTTCAGGTCAAGTCTTTCACAACACTTTTATTTCAACAAATTTCAAACTGGAAAACAGTATAGCTCGTAAACTTCAACCAATATCATTTCACAATAAAACCAACCAAAATATATGTAAATACTGTAACGCTGTCAACCCAACTCAGTCTTTATGTACCATGATAAAATAAAGAGAACAACCAACACTTTTAATACACTGGCCACAACAATTGACAACAATCAGTTGAAACCAAACAACCACGTAAACCTCAACTTTCATAAAACAGTTAAACTGCATTCCTCGTCACTTCCTCAATATTATCAAAAATGAAACCAACAGGAACATATATATATATATATATACAAACACAATATCAAACCGCTCAACCGTTTTGTACCACAAGGAATCTAGCTAAAACAACCAATACTCTTTCCAAAATAACCACAAAAATATCTAACAATAAAATAACAAGGCCAAGTAGTCATAGCAACAATAGTGGACATAGAACAATCAAGACAAAAATCAATTAAGTTGAGAACGGGAAAGGGATCATGCTTAACAAGAAAATTGGGTGGTGTATAGATACTCGTCACCTCACCTATACACCACGCCCATGCATTTGACATAACAAACAAGTGGGGATTACTATTCCCTCAAGTCAAAGTTAGACCAAACACTTACCTTAATTTCGCACGTCATTCACTGCTCAATTACAACTTTTCCTTTAGAATCTTGCTCTAACTTGCTCGAATCTAATCGTAATTAACTCAATATCATCAATTAAGTCTAAAGGAACTAACTTTATTGAAAATTCCAATTTTTCCTAAGTTTTCTCAAAAAATGTGAAAACCCGACCCCGGACCCGCTTGGTCTAAACTCGGGGTTCGGACCAAATTATGTTTACCCATTCACCCATGAACCCAAATATACAATTAGTTTCTAAATCCGACCTCAATTCGAGGTAAAGATTCGATTTTTACAAAATTCCCTAATTCTACCCAAACCCTCAATTTTTACCATGAAAATTCTTAGTTTTTGAATTAAAAGTGAAGAAAAACAATGAGTAATTGAAAGAGTAAAATTTAGAATTGATTACCCATGACTTGGGGATGATATTTGGTGAAGCAATTCGTTCCTAGGGCTTTGGGGTTCGAAAATTTGAATAAGAAGAAGTCTGCCCGTTTTATATATATTTTTCTGCCAGCTATTCTGCCTCGTTTCTCGTGCCAAACCATCCAACTGACGATCTACAACGTCTACCATATAATGCCTCATAAGGAGCCATCTGAATGCTCAACCGATAACTATTATTATAGGCAAACTCCGCTAACAGCAAGAACTGATTCCAAGAACCTCCAAAGTCAATAACACAAGCGCGGAGCATATCCTCCAATATCTGAATGGTACGCTCGGACTGCCCGTTAGTCTGAGGGTGAAATGCTTTTCTCAACTCTACTCGCGTACCTAACTCACGCTGAACTGCCCTCCAAAAGTGCGAGGTAAACTGCGTACCTCGATCAGAAATGATAGACACGGGCACACCGTTAAGGCAAACAATCTCTCGAATATATATATATATCTGCCAACCGCTCCGAAGTATAAGTACTTGCCACATGAATGAAATGGGTTGATTTAGTCAGCCTATCCACAATAACCCAAACCGCGTCAAACTTCCTCTGAGTCCGTGAGAGTCCAACAATAAAGTCCATAGTGATACGCTCAAACTTCCACTCAAGAATCTCTATCTGCTGAAGACCGGGTCTCTAATGCTCATATTTTACTTTTTGACAATTTAAGCAACGAGCCACATACGCAACAATGTCCTTTTTCATCCTTATCCACCAATAATGCTGCTTCAAGTCTTGGTACATTTTGGCTGGACGTGGGTGAATGGAATACTTAGAACTGTGAGCCTCCTCAAGGATCAACTCACGAAGGCCATCAACATTAGGCACACATAACCGACCCTGTATCCTCAAAACACCATAATCTCCAACTATAACCTGCTTGGCATCACCGTGCCGAACTGTGTCCCTAATAACCGCCAAATGTGGGTCACCATCCTGCTGCTTCCGGATATGCTCGATTAGAGAAGACCGAGCGACTGTACGAGCTATAACACTGCTGGGGGAAATATCCAACCTCATGAACTGATTAGCCAACGTCTGAATGTTTGAAGCTAACAGTCTCTCACCAACTGGAATATACACAAGGCTGCCCATACTCACCGCCTTCCTACTCGATGCATCAGCCACCACGTTGGCCTTTCCTAGATGATATAATATGGTGACATCATAATCCTTTAGTAACTCTAACCATCTCCGCTGCCTCAAATTTAAATCCTTCTACTTGAATAAGTACCGGAGACTGCGATGGTCACTAAAAACCTCACACGGCACGCCGTAAAGATAGTGCCTCCAAATTTTTCAATGCATGAACAATGGATGCCAATTCTAAGTCATGATCAGGATAATTCTTCTCATGGACTCTCAACTGTCGAGAGGCATATGCAATCACCCTGCCATCCTACATCAATACTGCTCCAAGTCCAACTCGGGAAGCGTCACAATATACCGTGAAAGAACCTGAATCTGATGGTAACACCAACACCGGTGCTGAAGTCAAGGTAAATATTAAGTTTCTGAAAGTTCAACCCACACTCGCCTCTTTCGGCTCAATATGCTCTTAATGGTTGTTCATAGTCACTTACATAATCATCAAACAACTTCACGTTAACAATAATCTCCTTTAAAACCTTCACAATACTGATAACGAGATGCGATTCCTGAAGACCTCATAATTATATACCCGACTTAACGTGTCTCATTTAACGCCACATGGGCGGCACATACCTTGCAGGTCAAAGCTCAATAATTCTGACACGGATTGGAAAATTATACATAGTTAATTAATTAGTTTATTTTTTTATTTAATTATTATTAGTATTACTTTTATAATTATTATTTATTCATTTATTATTATGATCATTATAATTATTTTATACATGTAACAACCCAGCCAGTCGTTTTGCGTATTAGGACTCCGTTCCCTTAAATGAAACCTTCCATAGCGGCTACTCATGCTTTATGACTCGCGGAGCGGGCGGTTCGGGATTTGGGAATGAATTGGATGGTTTAGGAACACTTGGTTCCTTAGGGTTGACCTATTTGGCCAATGACTTCGGTCAAAAGTTTTGAACAAAGGACCTCGGAATCGAGTTCTCACAGCTCCAGTAGCTCCGTATGATGATTCCAGACTTGGGCGTATGTTCGGCTCGGGTTTCTGATTACCCGGGAGCATTTCGGCGCCCGAAATGGAAATCAGGATTTCCTTAAGTTTGGAATTTGGCTTGAAACGAGACTTTATGCTATCGAGGTCCGAACGAAATTCTGGGACCGAGAATAGTTCCGTATAGTCATTTATGACTTGTTTGCAAAATTTGTGGTCATTCCGAGTAGTATAGACCCGTTCGGCGCAATGTAATAAATTCTAGAATTTCAAAGTTCTTAAGTATGATTAATTTGATTTTGGGGTTGAATTTTGAGTTCTGTTGTTGTTTTTCATGTTCCGAAAGTTCGAGCGAGTCCGTATCATGAATACATACTTGCCGGTGCTTTTGGACGAGGTCCCGGGGGGCTCGGGGGTGTTATAGACCCCCGAGAGCTAAGTTAGAAAAACCAAAAAAATTTCTGTCTGGTTTCCTTCTCTGCGATCGCAGAAGCAGGGATGCGATCGCAGAGAAGTAATTATGCTGGGCCATCCAATGTTCTCTGCGATCGCAGTCATCTCTCCGGGATCGCATAAGGTCCCCTTCCCAATTCTATGCGAACGCAGACTCACCCCTGCGATCGCACAAGTCACCTACCCCCCTACTGCCTGTTCCTCTCTGCGATCGCATACCTCACTCCTGCGATCGCATAAGCCCACCTCCCTACCCTCTGCGATCACAGGCCCCATCTATGCGATCACATAGTGCTTCTTGGGGGCCAGGGTCACTTGTTCTCCGCGATCGCAGGCCTTATGCCGCGATCGCACTGAAGGCTTTCCTGGGCAGCCTTTAAATGCCCAATTACGGGCTTGCTTCCTCATTTTCCAATTATCAAACTCCATTGAATCACCTTAGAGCTGGGGGAAAGGCTGTCCAAAGCCACTATCATCTAAGGTGAGTGACTGTTTCTCTAAATTATCAATTTTTCATGGAATTCATCCAACTTTGTTCTTAAAAATATCAAAATCATGAAATTTGGTAGGAATTTCTAGAGCTTTAATAATTAGTGAATTATCCCTTTTTAGTCGTGAATTCCTAAATAAATTAGGTAATTACAATCCTTAGACTACAAATATTTAATCCTTCAAAAAATTTCAAAATCCGAAAGCGGGGGCCCGGGGTCGAAATTTCAAAAATCGCCAAGAATGTTAAATTTTAGGAATTCTTGATAATTCTCCTTCTTGAACCTTAAATTCATTCAATCATGCTATGTTTGGCTAGTTGTGAACCTTCAAGAGTAATTTCGGAGTTTCGGGCGCATCTTTTGATCCGGTCCGTGGTCCGAGGAGTGCTTCATCGAGGTGAGTCTCCTTTCTAACCTTGTCAGAGGGAAATTGTCCCCATAGGTGCTCTATGTGTTATATGTTTGTATTTGGGGGCTACGTGCGTACCTTGTGATGAGAGCCCGCACGTAGCAACTACTATGGTTATGTCCGGGTAGTTTTAGGATCACAACATGCCTTGTCTT
>ML282889.1:0-20375 GCA_005239495.1 Nicotiana undulata | reverse complement strand
TGTGTTTTCTATTATTGCTTTGCTGTTATGGTATTGGTTGCATTGTTGATTCCCTTGCTGGGATAATTTTGATTTATGGTTCCTATAGTTTATGTGTTTCGTCGATTTGTTGTGTATTTATTTATCTATGCACGAGGGGACATTCCGTGCCGAGTGATCGTGAGGTTATCGCACGAGGGGACATGCCGTGCCGATTGTTATCATTTATCGCACGGGGGGATATTCCGTGCCGATTGTTTATTATTTATCGCACAAGGGGACATGCCGTGCCGATTGTTTATTATTTATCGCACGAGGGGACATGCCGTGCCGATTGTTTATTATTTATCGCACGAGGGGACATGCCGTGCTGATGTTTTATTATTTATCGCACGAGGGGACATGCCGTGCCGATGTTTTATTATTTATCGCACGAGGGGACATGCCGTGCCGATTGTTTATTAGTTATTGCACGAGGGGACATTCTGTGCCGAGTGTTCATATATTTATTTATGCGCGAGGGGACATTCCGTGCCAAGTGATTATTTACTTTAGTACGAGGGGACATGCTGTGCACTTGTCTTTGCATTATACTTTTCTGTGTTCTTGTTTTATATCTACCGCATTTGTTTAAGAGTTAATATTCCGTTGTTTAAATCCGGATATTCTCATTGATCCCTTACTATATTTATTGACAAGACAAGTTTTGAGTACGGACTGAGTTCCGACAGATTTACCTTGAGGAGATTATGATTTCGAGATTTTTCTGAAAAGGTATTATTGAAAAGTAATGGTTTTCGAAATGATTATAGCTGAAGACTTTTACATCGAAAGTATATTTGAAAAGCACTAGTCTTGCATAAAATGATTCTTGGAAGTCTTTATTTGGAAAGTATCTTTGAAAACTTCGTAATTTGAAGAAAACTATGTTTTACGTAACCCTCTCTAGTACATATACTTATATATATTTTGGAGAAAGTATATTTTCAAAGGAAATCTTTATACATAAAAATGTATTTTATTAGCAAAGCTTTGCATATGATTTGTTGTTTAAGGGTTCCCACCTGTTTATGGAATTTAATGGCTAGGGCTCGATGTGAATAAATAGATGCAGAGTTGAGTTGTGGGGTTCTCTATTGCATTGTGTTTTCTTCGGGTTTGGTTTGTTTTGCTATCCATCTTCCTGTGTAATTTATGTTGTTTCGTGGTTATTTTTCTGTAATTTCCCTTCCGCATTATATTGTCAGTGTTGTAAATTATCCTGTAAATTCTTAGATAGATGTAGTGTTCGGTTACTTCTATATTCATGTTAATTATTTTTGTAGACCAGTGGTGTCTTGGCTAGTCCTCGTCACTACTCCACCGAGGTTAGTCTTGATACTTACTAGGCACCGCTGTGTTGTGCTCATACTACTCTTCTGTGCATTTTTGTTTGCACAGATCCAGGTTTTGATTGTTAGTAACTGCGCGGATGATTGTTGAGGATACTCAAGGTAACCTGTTGCTGCGTTCGCAGGCTTCAGAGTCACCTTCCTTGTATTATTATTCATACACTGTCATATTTATTTCCAAAACAGTTGTATTTTGAACTCGTAGGAAATTCGTAGAGCTTATGACTTGTATTACCGGTTTTGGGAAAACATTGTAAATTAGGTCAAGGTTTTTATATCTAGATTGTTAGTGTTCCTTTACTTATTGTTGTTATATTTAACTGTTAGGCTTACCTAGTCTCTAGGACTAGGTGCCATCACGATACCCAACAGAGGGAAAATTTGGGTCGTGACACTCCTATATACCCGGTTTTCCCTTGGTTGTTGTCTTATTTTTCCAGTTCCAATTTCGGTGGTTGAAGGAAGATCATAATTGTGTCTTTGGCATCTAGAGATAAAATTTCCTTTGTCATATGTTAATCCTTATGTTGCTATGGGACTTGGAACAGAGTCAGAGCAACCTTATGAGCCATTCTCTGTAGCTACTCTTTGAATGGGACGTATTACCTACCACCTCTTGAGAAATTGAATCCAATAATAACTTCTTGAATCGAGTCATTATCATGGGGTAATACTCCCCACTTGCTTCCCTAAAATTTTCAACAAGGAATTACACTTGACGGATTCCTTACATAACCTTCTCAGTTAAATAGATAATATATGCTCCCTTGTGCTTACGTACGCACCGCCGTAAAGCTTACCTATGTGGTGTCAAGTTCCATGAAAAGCATCCCGAAATTGCAATCCTTCTCGAGTCACTCTTTTCTCACCGGTGTATATGGCTTCTATGGTTTGAATAGTCACTCTACCCTTGCAGATATCATCGTGAAAACCTTCTCACTGTCTAGTAACATAAGGGCACGCCTTAACACCTATCATATGTGTGCATGTTAATCGAAATGGTCACTGTGTGCGTAAGGTCTCTTTGAAAATTGAGATTCTCATATCCCCGTCATAGAAAGAACTTGTGTCACCATCTTAGTATAACTTCCGTGTCCGCTTGGGACACCCCGCGGTAAGTAGCCCACTTTATTCCTAGTATTACGACTTCCCGTGACGTGGTCTTGTATTGCAGTCGGTACTTGGTATAGCAGAATCATGACAAACTCATAACAAATGTTTATTTTCTTCTTACACCTCCACCCCATGTGTTAATTGTGTTTCTTAGTATGTGAATTCATTGTGTTAATTTCCCAACACTTGCTCGATAACTGTGAGAGAACGTGTCCTCCTATGTATCACTATAACACTTACCTTCTCATTAAGACCCTTAATAGGCTCCCCGTCAAGACAAAATGTACCTTTGAGGGATATCATAGCACAATGCCTACTTCTTATGTTTTCCTGCCTTTCATTAGCATCTGGGTACACCTCGAGTTAAGGTCTATGGAGAACTCATTAAGAACTTCTGCAAATCTTCCATGATTATTCTATATTGTCCCATTGGGATCTGTTGCCTTTGCACTTTATCTTCTAGAATCATTGATTATGTCATTGTCATGTGCGGGGAGTTTTGCTATCCTTGGCATTTCACCTCCATGGTTGGATAGGAGTTTTAGTTGTCTTTCTCCCCGAAGCATCATGTTAATAGATGATTTCACCCCTCTAACTAATACATGATTTCACCCCATGCTAAGATGTCCTAGCTATATGGTATCACTCGTAGAAGGTTGAGATTAGATGCTTCCAGGTTTCTGCACATAACATGAGCATACTGAATGAGAAGACAAGTTGTCATATCTTTAGTTACCTCATACCGGGTCAATCATCGGGAAGGGTTAAGCTGTTTGGATGATGATAATCTCATAGGTGTTTTACTCCCCTTTTCACCCTCATGCGCACGTGGCATAGATCCCTTGTGTCATTTAATGTTAGGAGCGTGATTCAACTTCATGTGGTTCTCTTGAAGTCTTTATCACATCCATGTTGCGAGAATCTTACCATTTTGAGCTAAACTTATTTTCCTTACTCTCAAGGAGATAACCGGTTTGTCATACTTGACCACTCCTCCGTAGAGCTTGCTATCGCCGGGCAGGGCATGTGTGGAGAGGGTCAATTGTTACTATCCCATGCATAACTCGTAGACTCCTAAGGATAACTGATGCTAGCATCTTCATCCTCCCGATCATGCATCCCGTGTGTCTCATGCCTAGGAAGACCCACTTCTTTTAGATCTTAGGATCACATACATGGTTCCCATCGTACCAATGCGTGCTAGTTACCTCTATGCTTTATTTGTCTAATAATTAATGTCGTCACAATGATTAACGGCGTCAGCATTATTAGTAGTAATCTTCGTGTCTCTTAACATATAACCTCATGAAAGGATTTGATCAGCACATCAATGGGTTCCTGAATAATTCCAGCCTAGTCTTGAAACTCCGTTGCTCCTTATTGTATTAGATCTATTTGGTATTGAAGGATCAAACGTGTCAAATTCACCCGGTGACCACACGTATTCAATAGGTAATTTTATGGTCAATTTATTGTAGCAAATCTTGGAGTAATCGTGAAGGTCACCATAGGTTTAGTTTGAGTATTCCAGCAGAGATTTAGAATCTAGGAGGGGGAGCAGCTTATTCTCAAAATTTTCCCTGAAGATGTTATGTGAATTGATAATGAAGGGTACTTAAAATGCATTTCCCATTAGGTTGCACTAGGAGTATGATGTTTCTCAAGTATTTGTGTTTTCATATGTCTATGTCTAAGAAGATAGTTGGAAATCCTTTGTGTATCATCCTGGTGTAAATTATTGAAGGTGAAATTAATGGATAGTTAGCTAGTGCGAGGTATCTAGCTGTCATCCTTGTTAGGTAAGTTTAGGGGTTGGTATTGTTTCCGTGAATGTGTTATGGAAAGGCATGTAGGTCGAGGAAGCCACATGGGAAACGGAAAATGAAATGAAATAAAAATACCCTCGTTGGTTTGAATAAGTCAGGTAGTTGTTTTCGAAAGTTGCCATCTCTAAGTAGTTGCGTTCTGTGTCATATTTTGTGTAAAGACACCCTACTCCCCTAGTTACCCTACTATTGTGACTTCTCAAATTTGTACCACATTTGTATATGTTGTGATGAGTTGGGTCATGTGCAACCCCCTTGAAATAGCTGAATTATGTGCAACTCATGTAATAGTTGAATTATGTGCAAATTTGTGGTGTTAATTGAACTATGTACAACTTGTTGAGGTAATTGAGTTATATGAAACCTGTTGAGAAAACCGGGTTATGTTCAAGTTGTTTGAGTAACTGAAAATGTATGGAATTGGTTAAAAATGTGTTTCGGGGGCTCTCTGACAGGTAGATAGACCTAATTACAAAGGAAACTCTGGCAAAATTTTCAGAAAATATCGGAGTTAGTGAAAATTGGGGGTTAGCATATTGTGTTTTCAAAATGAACCCCCGATCCTCATTAAAGTACGAATGATTTTAAGTGGGGGAGGATATAAAGACCCGTAAAATTTCATGTCTAAACACGATGCCGGGGTAGAATCCCAGGTTGTTATAACTGTAGGAATTCTTAAAAGCGGACCTTTTCGAAGTAAAAGTACCCCCGAGACTTAAAAGATATAATTTTCCAGAATTGCGCAGATCTGCAGTCCACTATGTGATCGCAGATCAGGTATGCGGACCGCATAGTGGTCGCATACCTGGACAACCTGCTGTCCAATTAGAGGACAACTATGCGGCCCAAGATGCGATCTCATTTTTGGAATGCGGATCGCATAGCTATCGCATCCTTGCACCTCCATTTTTGCGGAGGAGGTTATGCGACGCACTATGCGATCGCATAACAGGTATGCGGACCGCATAGTGGTGGCATACCTGGGCAGTCCGATTTCCATTTCGGCGCATTTGAGGGCCATTTATGCGACAGGAATGCGGACCGCATAGCAGGAATGCAATCTCATTCCTAACCGCATTCCTGTGTCGGGGCTCCTAATTTCTAATTTCAAGACCCGACCCCAAGCTTAATAAAACGCCCATCCCCTTCATTTTAACGATTATCTGAACAAAATAGAGAGAAGTGAGAGTGGGTTCTAGAGAGAGAAGTCCTCATCTTCCCCAAATTGGTCCCCCATCTCTACTAAGGCCTGGAGGTTTATCGAGTAGTCGTCATCTTCTTCATCACAAGAGGTAAGTCTTCGCCTTATTTCCCCAAATTCTGAGAGTTTAGTTAAGAATAAAACACACATAGGTTGGTTCTTGAGAATGAAAGTTGAGACCTTGCATGCATGTGAATAATCTTCCATAACCTAGTAAAGGAAAGCAAGTTAGAGTAATCTTTCACTAAAAAGGGTTAGTTAATCCAAAGGAACACATAGCGTTTGATGAAATGCCCAAGTGAGTTCATGATTTCTAATTCTTAGTCTAAACATGTCACCTTGTAAATTAGATTGAAGGCGATAGAAGGTCCGGTGGGTTGAAAATAGATATTAAAGGGGGATTTCGACTCGAGGTATATATGGCTAACTTTAATCTTTGTAGAGTTGCCTTGTTGGTGTCTGAGCATTCGGTATGAGTTCCTGGATTGTGCATATGTGAATTAATTGTTCTAATGTGTTGATATGTAAGATTCTATTCTTTGATTGTTCTAGTTGATTACGATGCCACCATTCTATATGAGATTGTGAAAAGAGAGATTTCTTGGGTTTACTCTATCATGTGCAAAGCTTGATAAATGGCGAATACATTGGTATGAAGGGACGTACTGCTAAATGAAAGAAATGAAAACGAGTCAAATTGTTGAATGTATCTAAGTGCTAAATGCTGTGTAGTAATTAATGGAAATGAACTGTGGATTTATCTAATGGAATTATATGTTGATGCTCGTTATATGCTTGAATTTATCAATGTGAAGGAAAGTGGTACTAAATAAATGAAAATGGTAATGAACTCAATTGTTGAATGTATCCAAGTGTTGAGGGTTGTGTAGTGAATGATGGGAAAGAAAAGTGAATTGAATTGACTAATCTAAATGGTTAAGGGGTGCTGTACATGATTCACTGCTTGGTAGAGATTATTATGCCATTGCTTTCATATGGCTGTTCGGTTGTTATGAATTTACATTCTTGATGATGAAAACCTTTGAGATTGAATTGATTGGTTGATGTTGCTATTAAATACATTGTTGAACGTATCAAAGTGCTAAAGGCTGTGTAGAAAATGACGAAAGTAAATATGGACTGATTTTATTGAGTTAAATGATTGTGGCAACACCATATATGAATTACTGATTGGTAAGGATCATTTTGCTTTGATTTCACATAGCTATTGGTTGATATGAACTTATGTTGTTCATGATGAAGATCATTGTGATTTAATTGTTGGTGGTTGTTGATGTGAAATGTGATTGTACGGTGGGATCGGGTTGCGCGCCGCAACACGAAGTTATAAGGGTGGAGAGCTAATAAGGGTGAAATGTGAATGTACGGTGGGATCGGGTTGCGCGCCGCAACACGAAGTAATAAGGGTGGGGAGGTAATAAGGGTGAAATGTGAATGTACGGTGGGATCGGGTTGCGCCGCTACATGAAGTAATAACGGTGGAGAGGTAATAAAGGTGAAATGTTAATGTACGATGGGATCGGGTTGCGCGCTGCAACACGAAGTAATAAGGGTGAAATGTGAATGTACAGACGAACAATTGAAATGAGTAACTGTGAAACCTTTATTGTGATTTTCTGTATTTTTGTGTGGTATTTGTTTGGTTTCCCTGGCTATCTTCTATTTGTGTACTGTTTGATTTTACTTAGAGTAAAGTTTGTTCATATATACTAGTACTATTCAACGGTACTAACATCCCTTTTGCCGGGGGCGCTACATCTTTTATATGGATGTAGGTGGTTCCATAGCAGGTAGCTCAGCCCGCCATTAGTGGTGCCTCCTCTTCATCTCTTCAGCAGTTCTGGTGAGCCCCATTTCCTCTAGGGGCCGTGTATGGACTATATCATTCTCGTTTGCTTATGTTGAAAAAGGTATAGCCGGGGCCTTGTTACCGGCAAGTCTATGCATACTCCTAGTACTCTTAGAGGCTCCGTAGACATTACGTGGGTTGTATATATGTATTTTGGTAGTTGTCGGACTCGTTTGTAACCACGATCCCGTATCGGGAGTGTTGTATTTTAGAATGCATGTTTTGGGAAGATTAATTATGGAAAATGTTAAAAGAGGAAATTTGACTTATATGGTAAACATATGCTTTGACTCTATTCTGCTGCTTCACTAGTAAATGTACATTATGAACACGGGGAAAATACGCTGGGTAGGAAAGAAAATCCAGGTCCACTTGACTGGGTTCATCCGGTTAGGTGCCGGTCTCGTCCCTCGATTTTGGGTCGGGACATCTTTAATTTTGATTATTTTTGGGTAAAGATGGGTGATTAGGAGAATGATTCTAGGATGTGAAAGTATTAGTTATACATTCTTGTAACAATAAGGTTGAGGGAAGATTATTGAATTCAAATAGGCAAAAATTGGGTTGAAAATGGTAGAAATCTTCAAAACTTTAATTGAGGATTTGCGAGACAATCCGATGTAAGAATTCGATAATTATTGTATGGCTGTATCGGAATGGGTGTTCGAATTTCGTAAGTTTTTTTGGGATTCAAAATGTGGGTCCCACTACTGAATGTTAGAATGAATTTCAGATTTTTATCTGGATAATTAGTAAATTCGTATGGAATTAATTCCTATGATTCGTATTGAGTATATCGAATTGTTTGCGAATAAATTTGAAGCACTCGGAGGCCGAGTCTAGAGGAAAAGGCATTGTGGGATAGTATTTTATCCGGTTTTGAGGTAAGTAATGACTTTAAATCTTGTCCTGAGGGTATGAAACCCCGGACTTAGCATCTTCTCACTATTTTGGAGTGACACACATGCTGAATGACGAGTATGTGGCGTGCACTGATTGGGTACTTGGACTTGGTCCTTCTCGTGGCAACTATGAGTTGCGTAGTTATTTCCAAAATCATATGGTAAATTGTGTTTTAAGACTATTACTATATTTTGGGCTGTATGCCATGTTTGGGGCCTTGTGCCGACCTGTTTGGACCCCTTGGGGGCTATTTACTACTATTCCTCACTATGTTGATTCATGTTTTACATTCAGTCATGTCATGCTTAAGTGATTTCAAAACTCAGTCTTATTTACATTATTTTGTGATTTAAATTGATATTTTGGGTCGAGTACCCCGTTTTTACTGATAGCCCTAGTAGCTTTTTGGGAGGTTTCTGATTGAGTGAGGCCGAGGGATTATGTTGTGAGGATAGTATGAGACCGGGCTGCGCGCCGCAGCATGTTATACTGTTTATGGTGACCGAGTGAGGTCGAGTGCCCGATTATGAGGATATGGTATTGGATCGGGCTCCACGCCGCAACATATATTATATGGATCGGGCTGCACGATGTAGCATATGTTTATTGGATCGGGCTGCACGCCGCATCAATATAGCGCTTGGGCTGTAGGAGCCCCTTCAGAGTCTGTACGCCCCCAGTGAGCGCATGTACCTACTGAGTGTGAGTGCCGAGTGCCGAGTGACGAGTTATGAGTGATTGGGAGGCATGAGAGACAGTGAGGTTGCCCGAGGGGCTGATACTGAGTGATTGTGAGGTATGCTGAGTGACTGATTCTGAGTGGTGATTTGCCCGAGGGGCGGTTTATGATACTCTTTTTACCTGCGCGACTATTTATGATTCATATCATCTTTAAACTGATACTTCTTGGGTATCTTACTTATTTACACTTTTCAAAGGAGTTTTACTGAAATTGGCTTTTAAAGCGTACTTATTTAATTTATACATTGTTGGAAAGAAGGACTATTTATTGTGAGTTGATGATTTGATAATGTGTGTCTCTTACTCCTCAAGACCTAATTTATTTTTGTTACTACTGAGTTGATGTACTCATCATTACTCCCTGCTCCTCTGTGTGCAGATTCAGGTGTTGATACCGGGCGTTAGCCATCTTATTACTCACAGAGCCGGAGTCGGGACACTAAGGTAGTTGTCAGCGTCCGCAACATCTCTGTCTTCCCCCTTTTTTGTTTTGTACTTAGTTATTCGTTCCGAGATTTACGTATTGTGACAATAGTATTCTTGGTAGTATTCTTAGATGCTCATGACCTGTTGGCTCCGGATCTTGGGAATGGTTGTAGTTGTTTAGCTTGTTTGTTTGCTTAAAAATTTAAAGATTTAAATATGTTTTATGAAATGTTGATGATGATTTGGGAAATTTAGAAAAAGAAAAATATAAATATGTGATTGTTCGCTAGCCTAGTTCCACGATAGGCGCCATCACGACCAATTTAGGATTTGGGGTCGTGACAAGTTGGTATCAGAGCACTAGGTTACATAGGACTCAACGGTCATGAGCAGGTTTAGTAGAATCTTGCGGATCGGTATAGAGACGTCTGTACTTATCTTCGAGAGTATGCAGAACCCTTAGGAAACATCTCACATTCTTAAATTCTTGTCATGCGAATCCATTTATTCAGCCAAAAACGTAACTCTTTGAATTCCTTTCATGTATTCTAATGCGCACGTGAGCGCTCGGTATCAGCTTTGCATCGACAACTTGTGATTCCCATGGGTGAGATGTCATTTTAGCATATTGATAATGGGCCAGTCTGGAGGACTTGAGGCCGGATTTTATCTGTGGCCTGAGTGCTGAGATTATGTTTGTGCCAGCACGTGCATTTGGGACTTATATGTCCGTTTGTGTTCTTATTGCTGGGATTTGGCGACTAGATGACTACGTGGTGAGTTTGATTGATAGTTAGATGTGTTCGGGTTGTTTGATTGTGACAAGAATGGATTAGCGGTAGATGTAGCAAGAACCATTGAGTAATTGACTTCAGTCTTAAGTTAGCATTTGGCCTTGAGTTGTGAGTGTAGTGAAGGAACTATCGTGTAGCATAATTGTGGAGTGGAGTGGATTTTACTATTGTGTTCTGAGCTTCTGGTGATGTCTTTTGGGCTGACCAATGCCTTGGAAACTTTCTAAGTGTTTTAAGATCATTAAGAAGATTGACGGGTGCTAACTATATCAATTCGGGTATGAACAAGACTGGTAAGTTGAATGATATCAATTGATCATGAAAGTATATGTATGAGGTGAATTAAAAATGGTTTAAGGTCTAAGAAGAGCCCTAAGGATAAGTCAAGTTGAAAATTATATGATGGGATAAGGTTTCAAGTGAGTTTGCAGAAGATCTAACTACAAACGAGAATATCTCTCAATATATGAAGATTTATATGGTTTATAACCTATAAAATTAAATCTCTTTGAGTCTAGTTTCCAACGTTTTGAACCGTTCATCATTTGGACATTCCTACACGAAGTTATCAATTCGCGATCGCATAACGACTCCGCAGACCGCATTCGCGTCGCATAATGAAGCAGAATCGGGCAAAATATTATGCTATCGCATATTGATTATACTATAGCATAATTGACTATGCTATCGCATAATGATTATGCTGCAAGAATGCTGCCCACATTTCTATTATGCTATAGCATAATTGCACCATATAATTGACTTCGCGGGACATTTTTGGAAATTTTCATATCCGAACCCACTTTGATAAATAAGCTTTGGGGCTTCCTTTGGGGATATTTTATACAAATTTTATAGAGGGATGAGAGCATTCTAGAGAGAGAAAGAGGGAACCTAGCATTCAAATCATCCAATATTGCATCAATCTTAAAGAATGAAGGAACCCAATCACAAAATCTTCATCATAGAGGTAAGGATTACATACCCTAGTCTTTAATGTCGATTTTTTTGGCTAAAGATGGGTGATTAGGAGAATGATTCTAGGATGTGAAAGTATTCGTTATACATGCTTGTAACAATAAGGTTGTGGGAAGATTATTGAATTCAAATAGGTAAAGATTGGGTTAAAAATGGTAGAAATCTTCAAAACATTAATTGAGGATTCGCGAGACAATCCGATGTCAGAATTCGATAATTTATGTATGGTCGATATCGTAACGGAATGGGTGTTCGGATTTCGTAAGTTTTTTCAGGATTCGAAATGTGGGTCCCATTGCTGAATATTAGAATGAATTTTAGATTTTTATCCGAAATATTAATAAATTCGTATGTAATTAATTCCTATTATTCGTATTGCGTATATCGAATTGTTTGGGAATAGATTTGAAGCACTCGGAGGCCGAGTCTAGAGGCAAAGGCATTGTGGGCTAGGATTTTAGCCGATTTTGAGGTAAGTAATGACTTTAAATCTTCTCCTGAGGGTATGAAACCTCGGACTTAGCATCTTCTCACTGTTTTGGAGTGACGCACATGCTGAATGACGAGTGTGTGGCGTGCACTGATTGGGGACTTGGACTTGGTTCTTCCCGTGGAAACTATGAGTTGCGTAGTTATTTCTAAAATCACATGGTAAATTGTGTTTTAAGACTATTACTGTATTTTGGGCTGTATGCCATGTTTGGGGCCTTGTGCCGACCTGTTTGGACCCTATATGGGCTATTTACTACTATTCCTCACTGTGTTGATTCATGTTTTACATTCAGTCATGCCATGTTTAAGTGATTTCAAAACTCAGTGTTATTTATATTATTTTGTGATTTAAATTGATATTTTGGGTCGAGTACCCTATTTTTACTGATAGCTCGAGCGGCTTTTTGGGAGGTTTCTGATTGAGTGAGGCCGAGGGCCTATGTTGTGAGGATAGTATGGGATCGGGCTGCGTGTCGCAACATGTTATACTGTTTATGGTGACTAAGTGAGGCCGAGTGCTTGATTGTGAGGATATGATATTGGATCGGGCTGCACGCCGCAACATATGTTTATTGGATCGGGCTGCACGCCGCAACAATATAGCACTTGAGCTGTAGGAGCCCCTCCGGAGTCTGTACACCCCCAGTGAACGCATGTACCTACTTAGTGCCGAGTGCCGAGTGCCGAGTGCCGAGTGATGAGTGATTGGGAGGCATGAGAGACAGTGAGGTTTCCCGAGGGGCTGATGCTGAGTGATTGTGAGGTATACTGAGTGACGTATTCTGAGTGGTGATTTGCCCGAGGGGCGGTTTATGATACTTGTTTTACCTGCGCGACTATTTATGATTCATTTCATCTTTAAACTAATACTTCTTGGGTATCTTACTGAAATCATTGAAATTTACACTTTTAAAAGGAGTTTTACTCAAATTGGTTTTTAAAGCGTACTTATTTAATGTATACACTGTTAGAAAGAAGGATTGTTTATTGTGACTTGATGATTTGATCATGTGTGTTTCTTACTGCTCAAGACCTGATTTATTTTTATTACTACTGAGTTGGCGTACTCATCATTACTCCCTGCACCCCTGTGTGCAGATTCAGGTGTTGATACCGGGCGTTAGCCATCTTATTACTCACGGAGCCGGAGTCGTGACATTGAGGTAGCTGTCAGCATCCACAACATCTCTGTCTTCCCTTTTTTTTTTGTACTTAGTTCTTCGTTCCGAGATTTATGTATTGTGACAGTAGTATGATGCTCATGACCTATTGGCACCGGATCTTGGGAATGGTTGTAGATTGTTTAGCTTGTTTGTTTCCTTAAAAATTTAAAGATTTAAATATGCTTTATGAAATGTTGATGATGATTTGGGTAGTTTAGAAAACGAAAAATGTAAACATGTTATTGTTGGCTAGCCTAGTTCCACGATAGGCGCCATCACGACCGGTTTAGGATTTGGGGTTGTGACAGTCATAAATAATATATATTTGAGGATGGAAAAAAAATCGTATTTAATGTAACTTTATTTTGCGACAAAACACAATGTTGTCTTTATATATTATTAGTGACGGTGTTTTAGAGACGAAAGATTGACAAAAATATTTTTGTCACAAAAAGTCTTTTGCGACGAAATATGAATTTTAGGCGACAAAATAGTTCAACACTGATAATAAAATTTGTTGTAGTCATAACATGAGGGCGGTGCCATTGACCCTTCACCAGATGATGAAGCTCCCAACAGAGGATGGGGTGAAAATAGTTTATGGGGAACAACACGCTACAAAGGAGATGTTTGCAGTCGACGAGGTGACACCGACGCCAGCATCCTCGACCTCAGGAAAATCGAGCATCAAAGATAAGCAAGGAGTCAAATAGAAACCACCGCCCCTGCCTCGACCGAAGAAGATAAATAGGTAATCGGAGATGACAAAAATGATTTTCTCACTCCTCGAACTTTTGTCGCTCCCAAAGAATCGGATGCAACTAAGTCAATGATCGAAGAGCTGGAAGAGGTGATACTCATCGAGTATCTACCCGAACGCAAGGTATACCTGGGAACGGGGTTAACCCCCAAACTCAGTAAAAAACTCATTCAATTTCTTATTGATAACATGGATTGCTTTGCATGGTCCCATTTAGATATGACAGGAATCACGCCTGAGATTACAAATCATCGGTTGAGCCTGGATCCCAAGTTCAGACCGATAAACCAGAAGAGAAGGCCTCAGTCCGAGGTGAAGCACGCCTTTGTAAAGGAAGAGGTAACTAAACTCCTTAAAATAGGGTTCATCCGGGAAGTCCAATATCCCGAGTGGTTAGCCAACGTAGTCGTAGTCCGCAATAAGAGGAATAAGCTTAGAATGTGTGTAGATTATGAGGATATAAACAAAGCATGTTCAAAGGAATCTTTCCCTTTTCCTAACATCGATCGAATGATCGACGCCACATCTGGCCACGAGATACTTACTTTTCTCGACGCCTATTGCGGGTACAACCAAATTCAGATGGACCTAGATGACCAGGAAAAAACTTCTTTTATCACTAAGTATGGAACCTACTGCTATAACGTAATGCCCTTTAGGCTAAAAACTGCGGGGTTTACATATACACGCCTAGTTAACAAGATGTTTCAAGAACAGATAGGGAACTCAATGGAAGTTTACATTGATGACATGTTAGTTAAATCTCTACGCACAGAGGACCATTTGACTCATTTGCAGGAAACCTTCAAGATCTTGAGGAAGTACAACATGAAACTCAACCCCGAGAAGTGTGCCTTCGGGGTCAGCTCGGGCAAATTCCTCTGCCTTATGGTGTCAAATTGGGGAATCGAGATTAACCCTAACAAAATCAAAGTCGTCGAGGACATCACCGTCGTGGAAAATGTAAAAGTCGTTCAGAGGCTAACTAGACGAATAGCTGCCCTAGGCCGGTTCATTTCGAGGTCATCGGATTGGAGCCACATGTTTTTCTCCTTTCTTAAAAAGAAAAACGAGTTCACATGGACTCCGGAATGTCAGCAAGCATTGGAGGAGCTGGAACGGTATCTATCGATCCCACCTTTGCTCCACACCCCAAAAGCAGATGAGAAGCTATATTTATATCTGGCGGTGTACGAGATAGCAGTAAGTGGAGTGCTAGTCCGAGAAGAACAAGGTATGCAGTTCCCAGTTACATAAGTCGAACATTAGGAGATGTTGAAACCAGATTCCTGCACCTAGAAAAATTAGCACTTGCACTAATAAGCACATCTAGAAAACTAAAGTCATATTTTCAGTGTCATCCTATATGTGTCATTACCACATATCCCCTTCGAATTATATTACATAAGCCCGAATTATCGGGTCGAATGGCCAAATGGGCCGTCGAAATTGGCGTGTACAATATTGAGTATCAGCCCCGAACGACCATCAAGTCTCAAATATTGGCAGACTTCGTGGCAGAGTTTTCGCCAACCGTCGTACCTGAAGTGGAAAAGGAACTACTTCTGAAATCGGGAACCTCCTCGGGGGTATGGACCCTCTTTACAGACGGAGCCTCGAACGTAAAAGGGTTCCAGACTAAGTATTGTTTTAAAATCGCCTACGTGCAATATTGTTAGAAAATCGATTAAAACTGTTAAGCTGACTAACAACGAGGCCGAGTATGAGTCTATGATTGCAGGTCTTGAATTAGTAAAGAACTTGGGAGCGGATGTCATTGAAGCTAAATGTGACTCCCTACTAGTAGTTAAACAGGTAAACGACACTTTCGAAGTACGAGAGGACAAGATGCAAAGATATTTAGACAAGTGCAGATCACTTTGCACCGCTTCAAAGAATAGACTCTGCAACATGTACCTCGGAAACAAGAATACCGAGGCCGATGCACTTGCCAACTTGGGATCATCGGTTGACGAAGATGAAATTAACTCGGGGATTGTCGTCTAGCTCTCGAGGTCCGTAATTGAGGAAGGGCACGCTGAAATAAATTCCACAAGATTAACCTGGGATTGGAGAAACAAGTATATCGAATACTTGAAAAACGGGAAGCTACCCTCGGACCTCAAGGAATCAAGGACCTTACGAACTAAAGCAACCCGGTTCACATTGGACGAGGACGGAACGTTATACAAAAGGGCATTCGATGGTCCATTGGCCGTATTTCTGGGGCCGGGAGATACCGATTATGTGTTACAAGAAATCCATGAAGGCACTTGTGGAAACCATTCTGGCGCCTAGTCACTAGTTCGAAAGGTCATCAGAGCAGGATACTATTGCGATAGCATGGAGAAGGACGTTAAGTAGTTCGTTCGAAAATGCGATAAATGTCAAAGGTTCGCACCGATGATTCATCAGCCCGGTGAACAGCTTCACTCGATCCTTTCCTCTTGGCCATTCATGAAATGGGGGATGGACATCATCGGACTTATACTATCGGCCCCAGGTAAAGTTAGATTAATTTGTTTATGACTAACTATTTCTCTAAATGGGTTGAAGCGTAGGCCTTCGAAAATTTAGGGAAAAAGAAGTGATCGACTTCATATGGTATCACATTGCATGTCGATTCGGGATACCCGCTGAGATAGTGTGTGATAATGGAAAATAGTTCATCGGAAGTAAGGTAAAAAAATTACTCAAAGACCACAAAATAAAGAGGATACTATCGACGCCATATCACCCTAGTGGAAATAGAGAGGCCGAATCAACAAACAACACTATCATCCAAAACTTGAAGAAAAGGCTAAATGAAGCCAAAGGGAAGTGGAGAGAAACGTTTCCCGAGGTTCTATGGGCATATAGAACGATATCGAAATCCAGCATCGGGGCAACCCCGTTTTCTTTGGTCTACTGCTCCGAAGCCTTAATACCCGTTGAAGTCGGAGAGCCCAGCGCCAGATTTTGGCATGCAACGGAAGAATCAAACCATGAGGCAATGAATACTAGCCTCGAACTATTGGATGAAATACGAGAAGTGGCGCTCGTTCGGATGGCCGCCTATAAATAACGAATCGAGAGATACTACAACAGAAGAACCAATCTTTGACACTTCAAAGTCGGGGATTTGGTCTTAAAGCAAATCACAATCAATACTCGAGACCCTAATGAAGGAAAACAAGTCCAAGAGACATATTAAAGACTACAGTCATATAAAAAGGCTGCGACTGCAATTACGCGGCTCGGAGACGTCCGACTTTCGCCATAAACTAAAGGCCTTCAAATACTTTGAAAAACCGTTTAAATAAGGCTACCCTCGGCAAAGCAAATAAGGGCTTTGATGAAATCTGTCACGCCCCAAAACCAAGGGACACGACCGGCGCTCGACCGGGTAGCCCCAGTCAAGCGGACCTGGATTTCTTTTTTCCCTCCCACGTATTACCCCAAAATTTCCGATGTACATTATTCAATTATAATTAAGACGCATTCTTACAATCTGAAATTAAACCATAGAATTCTGTCATTACCAACATGTAGTACAATACTTACAAAATATACATAATACACAGTTTTACTTTACGTGGTCTACAAGTCATACTTCCCAAAGTAAATAAGTACATAACCCACATTTCCTGTCTACGGAGCCTCTAAGAGCACGAAGAAGTTATATAATACTTGCCGGTAACAAGGCTCCGGCTATACGCTACACAAATACAAAAATAAAAATTCGGAAGAAGAGGTGGCATGAACCACACTGGGCTCCGAGAGGAGAGGGGCTCACCAAAACAGCTGGTAGGACGAAGAGGAGGCACTATTGTCGGTGGGCTGGAGTACCTGCTATAGAACCACCTACAATCATCACAAAAACGTAGCGCCCCCCAGCAAAGGGACGTCAGTACATTTGAATTGTACTGGTATGTATGAACAAACTTTACTCTAAGTAAACTCAATAATGCACAGGCAAGAGACAAACAGAGAGTCACACAATCACTGCACAAGACATAGAAAGATACACAATGGAAGTTCCACAATTTTCACTTCATCACAATCACAATCGCAACTCCACCCTTGTTACTTCTCAACATTTCACCCTTATTTCTTCTGTTACGGCGCGCAACCCGATCCCACCTGACAATCACAATCATTTGTTTTGTTTCTGTTGCGGCGTGCAACCCGATCCCACCTGACAATCACAATCATTTGTTGTGTTTCTGTTGCGGCGTGCAACCCGATCCCACCTGACAATCACAATCACACCCTTATCACTTCCCACATATCCCCCTTATCTCCCCTGTTGCGGCACGCAACCCGATCCCACCAATGAATCTCATCTCATATCAACGATGACAAAATCACAGTTCAATCACAGAAAATTTCAGCAATAAGAATACAACTTCTTTACATAGCCTTTAGAATATACATTCATAATCTTGGATTCATTATCCTACTAGCACCGTTTCACATAGCATAGTAGTGTGGTGATCAGACAGACAAGTAATACACTTCACGCTTCAGCATAATTCGGACAACCAGTTGCACATATTCATACCAATACACGTACCGTATGCTCGAACACCGCAAGGGATTTAGAAAGATTAAAGTTAGCCATACATACCTGGAGTCGAGTTTCCCTTTTTAATTTCTATTGCAATTCACCGAACCGCCTAGCACCGTCAATCTAGTTCACAATGCGACATATTTACCTTAGAATAAGGAGTCTCGAATTCATTTGAGCATTTTATCAAACACTATGCGATTCCTTAGATTGACTAAACCCCTTTTTAGTGAAAGATTACTCTACTTGCTTCCCTTTACTAGGTTATGGAAGATTATTCACATGCATCCAAGGTCCCAACTTTTCATTCTCAAGAACCAACCTATGTGTATTTTATTCTAAGTTAAATTCCTGGAATTTGAGAAAATAGGGTGAAGACTTACCTCTTATGATGAAGAAGATGACTACTACTCGATAAACTTCCAAGCCTGTGTAGAGATGGAGGACCAATTTGGGGAAGATGAGGACTTCTCTCTCTAAAATCCACTCTCATTTCTCTCTATTTATCTTAGAAACCAATTAAAATGAAAGGGGGTAGGGGTTAAATGAAACTGGGGTCGGGTATAAAAATTTAGAAAATTAAAAGACCGTGTCGAATATGCGGTCAGGAATGCGATCACATTCCTGACATGCGGTCCGCTTATTGGACCGGAGAATGGCCCCCAGGTGGGACAAATTTTGAAAACATTCTGCCCGTGTATGCGACCACTATGCGGTCCGCATACACGTTATGCGATCGCATAACACCCCTCCCCAAAACTCAAAGGCAATGATGCGATAACTATGCGGTCCGCAGAACCGAAATGCGGTCCCAGATTGGACCGCATAGTTGTCCTTCAGTTGGGCAGTGATATGCCCATGTATGTGACCACTATGCGGTCCGCATACACGTTATGCGATCGCATAGTGCGTCGCATAACACCCAAATTTCTGGAAAAATTATGTTCTTTCAAATCCCGGGGTACTTTTACACAAGCAAGGTCCGTTTTAGGAATTTCCACAGATAGAACAACTCGGGGACTTATTCGGGCATTATTTTAAACAAGAAATTTTACGGATCTTCACATTCTCCCCCCTTAAGATCATTCTTCCTCGAATGAGGATTCAAAAGGAATCGTTTGGTTTTGAAAACATGATATGCAAACTTCCAGATTTACACTAACTCCAGTATTTTCAGAAAATTTCACCAGAGTCTCCTTTGTATTTGGACCTATCCACATGTCAGAGAGCCCCCGAAACACATTTCCAAGCATCATTACACAATTTTTGTTATCCCTACAACTGGTATACCATTCATTACCTCAACACTTGCCCATATCCGATTACCTTGACAAATACATATAGCTCATCCTCTTTTCATCACAAATTGGCATAAGATTCAATTAGTGGCACATAATTTGCACATAACTTTGGGACATTTCAGTGCGCCCTATACAGTTCAATCACCTCAATAGGTCATAGACAATTCTTTTAACCATTACCAATCTACACTACCATTAATCACTTATTTAGCACATTTGTTTCGCGAAACTTTTATTTGCTTTAAAGGTGGCACACCACCTATTTAACAACATTGTATACAGCCTTAGCACGCATTGGAATGTTACAACAATAAGGCAATTAGGAGAGTAAAGGAAACAAAATGGGGTGCCTTTGCACGAATCTGAGTACAACATCAAATTGCCTTGGAACCATAATTCGCACGATCACTACTACACTTGCTCAAACAGATGGGGGTATTTTTCTTTCATTTCTTTCTTTGTTTCCCACGTGGCTTCTTCGACTTGTTAAATTCGCCACAACAATTTAACAGTAGCAATTNCATTAACCTCAATAGTCCCAACTGGCACGATGGCGGATGGATCTCCAACCACTTTCTTCAACATAGACACATGGAACACTGGGTGCACTAATGACATTTCATGGGGCAATTCTAACCTATAAGCCACCCGTCCTATCCTTTGAGCAATCCGATATGTCCTGACGTACCTAGGGCTCAACTTCCCTTTCTTCCCAAACCGCATCACTCCCTTCATGGGGGACACCTTTAAGAACACCCAATCATCTACCTGGAACTCCAATTCTCTTCGACGAACGTCCGCATAGGATTTATGACGACTCTGATTAGTTTTCATCCTCTCTTGAATGACTCTAACTTTTTCCATAGCTTGGTGCACAAGATCTGGTCC